>CM023827.1:16968576-17191120 GCA_013266295.2 Branchiostoma floridae x Branchiostoma japonicum
TGATGTGATGTAGTCTATGGTTGCCTATACGCCCAAATAGTGCTAACATGGCTAGAATGTTTTACATACATATTTTTAGATTTCATTTTGATGGAAGTCTATAATGGATTTCACTTCCGCATCATTTCACTGTAGCAGTTAAATTTGACTTCTGTCCTGTGTGACAGTGGGGCCATCAGTGGCCACCAGTAATATTTTCTACACTACTCTCTCAACGGTCTAGTCAGTTACTCTTGATATTTGTACTTGTCAAGAGTGCTGTTAATCAAAATAGCTGAATTGATCTTTTGTTTACATGAAGCTTGAAGCAAAATCAAGGATAAGTAAAGTTGTTCATACTTATGACTTATAAACTCCTAAAATGATGTAGGTAGCGGTACTTGGAAATGACGTACTTGCTCGTACAGTTCAGATTTTCCACAGGGTTTGATTTTGTTTCAGTCTGTAATCATATAAAATGATATTAGAAAAATATATATTACAATATATATATATTTAATTGCTTAGAATCGTTTAATATTATTGGTTTATGAAAGTGATCATTTCCAAATGTTTGCTAGTAGCATTTAGATTGTTTTTGTTAGGAGTTATTTTATTTTTACTACGTTGGGGGGAAGTATGCATAGATAAGACTAGGGACGGTGCACCCAGCACTTTAGTCGCACTGAAAGCCCGAACTATCGTGCTATAGTTAGCGACTATTATGGGGTGAAAATGTGCGAGTTTTCCTTGTCATCCTAACCTCAAGTGGTACATCTCCCTAATGGTGAACAGAAGAAGGGCGTCAGGAACAGGAAAAGGGATCAGAACAGGCGACGGAGATGGGTAAATGTTGCGCTGGAAGTCGCTAGTATGTTGTCTTGGCCGTGGTTTGAGAATGTGACGTTCGGTCGCAGATTGTGTTTCGGATTTTATTACTCAAAAAGTATCCGTTGTAAAATGTTAGTTGTCTTTATGTAGTATCATATAAATGTATACTATGTGTATTTGATTTCCTTGAATACGATGATTGTTTGAAATAAGCGAAACATTTTCTTCTAACAACAAAGGCTGTAGTACAGCAAGCCGCCATCTTGAAAAATAACTCCGAGACGTCGGAACGCGTTTTCGTCAGGAATTTTCTACAATTTGCTAGATTTTTATAAACATTTGTGTCATGCAGGATGGTCAGCGATGTGGTTAAGGACACAGGGGGTAAAGCAGTAGGTAAATGTCCGGACGGCAGCGGCATGTGTAGCGGAGAAAGCGGTCCCAGGAAGCGACATTACAGCGAGTCCAGCAGGGACGAGCAGGGAGGCACAACAGGCCATCCCGTGCTCCGGTCCAGTAAAAGACTGAAGAAAGACGAAAGTCCACCTCCAGAACACAAGAAGGAACAAGGTAGGATGGAAATAAGCTGAATAGGATTGTGTCAGATTACTTGATGTCACTTATTTGCAGTTTTACACAAGTACACTATGGCTATGGCGGTTTAGTAGTATACCAAAATGGCTGTCGCCACTAAGTCACTTAGGGCTCCAAGCAGGCTACTCTGTTTCTCATGTTGGACTCAAAATTCTTTACCAAGATAATAAAACAGATATCACTGAAGTTTGCTATTTTGTCCCCATGTCTGTTAGATTTCCACTTTCTTGTCCCCAACAAAAATGGGTGGCAAAAGACATGAACACAAAATTGTATGCAGACTGGACCTGATCCAAGGGAACTGATCACATGACCTGTACAGTATATATTGCAAACAGTGACATCCTAACAAATCGGTACATTTACTTTTTCTAGACAACAGTTGACAGCCATTCACAGCTACCGTACTGGTAATTTCTTGTAAAATTGCTAGTTCTGTGGGGTACATGGTCATGTATGCTCATAAAATAAAAATAAAAATAGAAGATAACTGCTTGATATGAGCAGCTTGATAATTTAGTTTATTACATAACGTTACATGTACTTAAACCAGTAGAAAAGTGGCTGCATATAGTGGCCTCTTTTCTGCATTTATTTTCTTTGTACTTTGACTGTGGTGAATGCGGGTTATGGTCTGTAACTGTAATTGTAAACTTGAACGATGTTATGCCCTACAATTTTCAAATGTAAGACACACTAGGTCCTAATGGTTCACTCCATGACAGGGGTGGTTCATCAAAGTGATAATTTAAACAGCCAAGTGGTTGGAGATAGTCTTCCTCACAATTTCTACATCTATGTTTATTACCTTCGCCAAAAGGTTATGTTTTTGATAGGGTTTGTATGTGTGTACATGTATGTATGTATATGTGTGCCCTAAATTCGGAGGGGGCCCTAAATTCGCCACTTTTTTTCTGAATCTTATTGCCTTCGTCAAGAAGGGTATGTTTTCATGGGCGTGCGTGTGTGCGTGAGTCTGTCAACAGTATAACTCGAGAAGGCTTAAATGGATTGTCTTCATATTTGGTAGGTGGGTAGGTCTTGATGAGGTCTAGAAGTGATAGGAATATGGGCCCCCTGGCGGCTCGTTATGGTACTGCAGCGCTACTTCCGGTTTTGAAATATGGTGATCTGGAGGAGGTAGGGTCATGATTTTTGGATGGTAGATAGGTCTTGTGCTCGGGAAGAAGTGACATAAGTTTGGGGCCCCTAGCGGCTTGCTCTGGAACTGCAGGAGCATTTGTATGAAAATGTTTAAAGTAGGATAACTCAATAACCGGTCGACGGATCATCCTGATATTTGGGGCATAGGTAGGGTAAGTGATGCTTGACATAATTAGATGACCAGTATGCAAATGATGATCTAATTTGCATAATTAATGAAGCAATTCTATAATTCAGTTACCTTCCATGTGTCACAACCTTCCTTGTGACACATGGGCTACAGGCTGTCCCAGAGGGAGAAAGTCCCAGAGGGGATAGTCATTAAGCAGCCCATGCAGCTGCAGGCGGTGTTGCCTTACATGTATATCCTGCACAGATGTTTTCTCTTGCCCAATGCACGATTGCAGACTGCATCAGCAGGGGTAGTTTCACGATCCAACTTCCATATTTAGGGGGACTAATATATCACTTCTACCTTCTTAAGTTATATAACGATAACATCCTTTGACGAAGGCATGAGATCGTTGACCTCTAGTTTTTTAAATTGTTTTGTCATATTATAAGAGTTGTTGTTTGACTTTTTTCGGCGCATTGGAATGAAAGATTAGGTAAGTTTCCGTGACGTGAAACTTACCGCACGATGCGTTCCGGCGGCTCGACATAAACAAACAAGATGGCGGACTCTCTGCTTCCACAGGGCGCATGGTGCGCCGTCAAAAAAAAAAGTCATTTTTATTTATTTATCCAGGGTCAGCATATCGCCGTGTTGGCGTTTTTCAAAGCTCCCTTCTCAAAACATACATACATAATAAGATAAAAGGAAAGGCATAAACTAACTTAGGTACAATCATAGAGTCGTAATAATAACAAACAGAAACAAATTAATAAAGTACAGAAAACAAACTTATTAAATATGGCAAATGATGTAAATAATATTGATAAAGGAACGGAATTTGCATATCAATGTTTATGAACAAAATGCAAAATTAGCAACAAAGAAATCATATTAACTGTTTGGTGGTCTTGAAGGCACAGAGAGTTTTTGCATTTCTGACATGAGGAGAAAGTGGGATCCAGAGGACTGCACCGGAAAAAGAAAGCGATCTCTTTTTGTACTGCAAGCGTGCTTTTGGCAGCTGAAGTCCCCCCTGTGTGCTGAGTCGGGTGTTGTGTGTGTGGGTACCAGCGGATGTAGTGAACAGTTGAGAGATGTGTGGAGGCGACATTCCATTGAGTGCCTTAAACATGAAAATAGCCTTGACTCGTTTGTGGTGCTGTGCTACCGAGGTCCAGCCTAACAAGTTCAGAACAGTTGCACTGGGAGTATACTACTCTACCCGCTCTACTTTGCAGCTTTTGTAGTTTGTCTACATGCCCCTTACCTACTTGGTCCCAAACAGTGCTGCAATATAGGATGTGGGGGAGGAACAAAGTGTTGTAAATTGTCAGTAGCGCTTGTATGTTTAAGTATGGTCTCATTTTTAGCACTTCATGATTCCAATTGTTTGAGATAGTTTCTTAGACACATGAAGAAAGTGGTTGCTCCAGAGTAGGGCATTGTCAAGCACAACTCCCAGGTACTTGAACGTGTCCACTTTCTCCAATCCTGCCCAGTTAGTGTAAGTTGTAAGTGCTGGTCAGCAGGCCTAGGTCTGGATCTGTGCGAACCAACCAGCATCGATTTGCATTTTGAAGGATTTAAAGAAAGTCCGGCATGTTTGATCGATTAGTCAGATGTTCAACGTCTAGAAAAGTGCAACAATCTTATCAAAATAATTGGTTCAAAAATGCACAACACGACATATTTCCATATCCATCTTTAGTTTGCAGATTATCATTATAATGATTATCTGTAAGGAGTCTTTTGATGTAATACCTAGTTTCCAGAACCATTTTTTCGATGTAAAACAATCAAAGAATAGAAGACGGTCGCTGTCGCCAGCCACGCCGCCCAAACGTGGTGCCCGTGCCGTGTAGACGTGCCGTGCATCCTCTTTTCCCTTTGCTGCTCCGCCGATCTCTGCTTGACTAGACATGAACAGAATACTGCATGTACATTAATCTTTGATAATCCTAGTTTCGAAAGTATCATTAAAGTAATCTGAACGCTGTACCTTTTCACCTCAAAAATAAAGAAAACATTAAGTGGCGAATTTACGGTACAGTGGCGAATTTAGGGCCCCCTCCGTTAGGTGGTTTAGCATGATAACTCTATATACTGTACTAGAAAGGCCAACATTTGCTCGGGAGCAAATGCAGCAAATGGCTTCACCACATCCCCCGTATAAAAAATGGACCTATCCCCCTCCTGCACAAATGAATTGTTCCTAAATCACCCCAGTCCAAAATGTGAAGTGTTCCTAAATTGTCATAACCATGTTGTTCAGTCAGCACCTGTATATGCTTGAGAAACATTTGTACTGTTGTAGAAGGCAAAAGCTCACCAACAAGGATATGAACAAATTTGTGAACAAAATTTGGATTGGATATTATAGTTGTGTGTATAATACAGTATATACTATATAAAGTGACAAAATTGGAGTTTTTTTATTCACAAAGTGTTTTGTATTTTTATGTGACCCAGAAGAGACAGAGAAGGGACCAAATGGTGGAGCGGGAGACACTCCTGTCCGAGGCAAGAAGAAATGCCAGAAACGTACATGGGAATCCTGGAACCAGGAAGACAAGGATGCTTTCTTCGAGGCATTGTATGAGGTTAGTATCTACTGTAAGCTCCTGGTACAGTTTTGTTTCTTAAAACTTTATCTCTTAATAATAAGTTTTGTTGTATTTTATTATACATGATGCAGTTAACAAGAATTCGGAGACCTCATACCTCCATGAAATATTTAGACATTTTGTGCATGTTTTTTTGTCTCTATTAGGCCACACCAATTTAATTTGTTGGTTCTCGGATTCGCCTCTTCATTTTTTTCTGATTTGCAAAAAAAAAAAAAAAAAAAAATCTGGTTCTGAATCAACTCAAAAAAGCTCATATTTTGCCTCCAACAGTTCAAAAAAGACCTGTTACTCCTAGTTGTTACAGTTATTACATCTACCAATGCACTGGTTTGATTAAAACTTCAAAATTCATTATTAAAATTTTAACCCAGTCTTTTGTGTTGACTTCATGGCACCAATTCTAGCATTTGGGGCTATAATAGGATGCCCAGGCCTGTTTTTATTTTTATTTTTTTTCGCCCTGTCGCTTCATATTTTTTCTGAAAAAATCCGAGAACCAACAAATTAAATTGGTGTGGCCTTATTATGGAAATAAGGTAATTAGCATAATCTATTTTAAATTATTGTTTTCTCAACTCAGTTACATATATTGTATATGTGAAAGTCCTATCCTTTGGCAATTTCAACATTAATTATGCAAATGACCTCTACATTAACATAATATATGCATAGTAATGTTAACATTTAACTAACTCATACACGTCACAAGTATGAAATCCCCATCATTTACCACTAAGGAATCATAGCATTTTCGCAGTTATTATGCACATTAGGTCCTCATTTGTATATAATTAGTATCTGTTAATGTTCAACCTGTCATAGATTATATACATTATGTGTATCAAAGCCCTATTATATACTGTGCAATTTGTTCAGGTAAGTTATATATCCTAACCTAATTTTAACTATTCTTCCCACCACAGTATGGGAAGGATTTTGAATCCATCCAAGCTCACATTACCAATAAGCACAAGAAGCGTGGTGACCCTCCCTCCCTTACCAAGAACAAGGACCAGGTACGGCACTTGTACTACCGCACCTGGAACAAAATCTCCAAGTTTCTAGACATCAATGAAGGTAAGATCCATAAGAACACACCTGATATATATAAGGATAAGATTCTGATACTGCCACTTTCTTTCTGAACTTTCTTTCACGTTGCCAATAACAAACAGACCAGGGTTGCGCAGTATTGGGTTTCTTCTGTACCCCTGTGCTCTATAATTTAGTATAAACAAAACCAAAAAGAATCTGCAATGCCGTACATACTCTTTCCATAAACACCACATATCATCAGCGTGTAATCATTGCCATGGCAATAGTTTTTATTGTCCGCCTTGTATTTTATCACTTAACTGTCTTTAGCACGCTTCACATGTGGATAGTAAATAACAGATCACTTTTATTTATTTATTTTTGAAAGATGTGAAGAAGGCTGTTCAGGAGCTGTATGGACTTATCAACTATGGGGAACTGAGGAAAAAAATTGGACGTGAGTTTTGTTTAACTCTTGTTGTGTCCCAAACCGTGCCTGTCCCATTCTGTGCCTGTGCGGGCACAGAACGGGACACAGCCTGACTGTCCAGAACCGTGCCCGGAAGTGCTGTCAATCATAGTGATTGGCGGGACCCTTAGCATAATTATTCACGCCCAAGATTCTATGTAAGGTTATATGGAGACATAGAGACGGTTAGATATTATATTGCGAATACAGTTCTTGATACAACGCAACACGTAGACGGTAGTATACCCAATTAGAAAGTAGATTGACCCGAGCACAGTACTGGAATCGGAAACAACACTGTGCTTATATCCACCAAGCCCACGCATGGATCTGGATAGCCTGACGCCTATCCACGACAGACTAGAGCAAATCAACTTCTAGATAAACAAAGTGTTTGTCCAGAACCATGCTTTAGGTAAAAAAACAGAGTGCCTTGTATCATTCTGCAACGAAATGAAAAGTTTCTGTCACATTCCTTACCCGGGCACGTGCCCGAACACGTGCCCAGGCACAGTTTGGGACACAACCATCGCGTGTCCCAAACTGTGCTCTGTTCCCAGGCACGGTTTGGGGCACTCGGCGCGTGTCCCAAATCGTGCCTGGGGACAGAGCACAGTTTGGGACACGCGATGGTTGTGTCCCAAACTGTGCCTGGGCACGTGTTCGGGAACGTGCCCGGGTAAGGAATGTGATAGAACCTTTTCATTTTGTTGCAGAATGATACAAGGCACTCTGTTTTTGACACTAAATGTAAGTCTAAATCATATAATATCAGCGTGAAATGTAAACTGTACTTTACAGAGCAAGAATCACACCGATTCTTTCTTATTCTTATCCTGGCGAAAAACAAAGATGGCGGGCTAAACAGCTAACAACACCACGAGAAGGCTTCTCCCTCAAAACACTAAGCTCCGCCCCCAAAGCACGGAATGGGACAAGGCCCTTATGTGCCCCGAACTGTGCGCGGTCAGGCACGGTTCGGGACAGTCCCCGCGTGTCCCAGAATGTAGATTTGCCCCAGGCACGGTTTGGGACACGCGCCGAGTGTTGGGACAAGCACGGTTTGGGACACAACAACTCTGTACCATTTAGTCATAACTAAATACAGTAAGGCTACTGGTGTATTTGTAGTTAGTTGTTTGTATATAAAGTAATAGTCATGAAATGCAATTGCAAGTTGTTTATTGGTGGATATTTGTTTTCTTGTCATTTTGGGGGAAATCACTAAGACCTGCTTTTAAAAATTTTTTAGGGCTTGATGAGAAAAATGGACACAAACTAAATGAACTTATCAAGTATGGGTAAGTGATGCATTTATTTCTCTATGTGTACTGTAGACTGAAAGACTGTAGACTGACCACACAACATTCATCTCAATGTAATACCCAAGCTTGCAACTTGTAGAAACACTGTCAGATTTGCTCCATTCACCTGTTTATCATACTCGCAACCTTTTCTACTTGGGTGAAAAATATTTACTGTATTCTGTGTTTATTCCTTCTACCATTTTGGTGGAATGGATTCAACTCATTTTCGGGTCGAATGACCTGAAATTTGGTTTGGAGGTGCCTTGGGCATATTGGCATAGGTCTTGTTTACATTGTTAGAAATATGTCCATTTAGAATGAGTTTTTTTGCTATTTTTGAACCAAAAGTCTATGCTTTGAGTTCCTGTGGTATCACATAAAAACCTTATGTCCTGAAATTGGAATAGAGGCAGCTTCGCAGGAGAGATGGTGTGTGTAAGAAGAGTCCATTTTGCATAGGGGGGGCCTTTGAAAGGAGATTTATCACTGAACTATGACCCGATTTACACACACGGACAAAACCCTGATGTACAAATGTATGAAAATTGCATATGCACGCAACTGCGTAGGTCAAATTTTCCTGCGTATAAATCGGTCTGCTTTGATACCCAACTATAAACTTTCAACATGCCATGCCTGATATGTGCATACAGCAAAGTTCCATATTTCATGTATGATTGTCCCACTTACAGGGTAACAACAGTCAGGGTGAAGGGAAAAAACGTCAGGTAAGTTTGACATTTCCATTCTAGCCAGCTGCTGTCAAACTGACATGTGTGTTGCACTGTGTTGCACTGTCTCTCACTCCTTGTCTCCTTAACTAGTTGTACAAATGGGGCTTTTTTTTGCTTTTATAATGCACTTTTTTTCCTTTATGGTATATCACTTCTATTTGTACTTGGTTTCTTGTGCCGGGCTAGAGCCTGCTATATGTCTGAGTGACTTGTATAATTCGCATGTTCACGACTATTTAATTTACAACAGTACGGTATATTGGCCTGCCAAGTGTCACCGGCTGCCAGCAGGCTTTTTACTAGTGATGTTCTTAAATTTTTGAATTGTACACCATAACTTAAGTTTTGCTGCATTTATTGTAATTTTTCTGACATGAGCATTATTTTGATACTCATGACTTGTCATTCACCTCCCTCCCTTGCTGAATCACTGTATTTACCTTTGCCTAGAAGGTTATTTTTATAGCATTTATACCATGTATGTTTGCATGTCATTTAGCATCATAACTCAGGAAGCTATGGAGGGATTGTCATGAAATTAGGTCTGTGTTGAGGTCTTGAATTTATTATATATTTGAAGAAATGAGTAGATTTTGGACCCCCGTGCAGCTTTCCTCGGCACTACAGCAGAATCTCTGGTTTTAATATGTTGTGTTGTGGACATGCTATTGTCATGATTTTTGGTTGGCAGATAGCTCTTGACCTTGTAAAGAAGTGGCATAAGTTCTGGCCCCCTGGCAGCTTTTTTTAGAACCACAGGGGCTGAGTTCATTTGAGACTTGATGCTACGTGCTAACAATGATGATGTTTTCCTGACAGAATAAAGACACCTGTGTGCAGGGCCTTGAAAAGGCTAAACAATATTGACGGTGAGTAGGACTGGTACTGTGTGTGATTCTTTCTATACATGTAGCGGTATGGAGTTCATTAAATTCAAGAAGGTAATGTTTTCGGTTACCATAGCGTTACATACACCAGCAGTTGCCTATGTATATACATGTAGTACTCTCATCTCCCAAATAAACAATTACCCTCCGGAATAAAAGCACCCCCCCCCCCCCCCCGGAAAAATCTTCAAAATCTAATAAATATACCCCCCGGAATAGATGTACCCCCCAGAAAATGACCAAGTTGACAACAACGTTCATTTTAAAATGCATTTGTACAGGTCATTGAGGTTTGTGTCACTTGCAGCCTAATCTATATCTGGACCTAAGCCCATGTCATACAGTGTACATGTATACAAAATTGCATGTTTGCAAACATTGTATATGCAATTTGAAAAATACATGCAAAATTACTATTATTATAGAGTCAGTAATAAACACAAAAGCTATTGTACAGTATACAATATACAATTCAAAGAAGTACTTAATTTCCCCCCAAGAGATAAAATAGCGGCGGAAACGTGGTGCTAGACTTAATTTGTTTCATTATCGGCTCTCTACTGATATCTGTAACGCTGCAGTCTCACCAATGTTGATAGAGGGCGTTGCGTTTCTCTTGCGTATTTTTGCGAGATCTAACGTGAGTTCGTGAGAATCCAAGATGGCTGCTAATGTTTTCATGCGTTTTGGATGAATTTTGCATTCATACATGTAGGCGCATTTAAAGTGGACTACGGATGAAACTTCTCAATGAACATTTCCCAATGGAAAATGGGTCATGGTTACCGCAAAATTTGTAGTCTTACCTGGGTTTGGAAGCCCTTATTTTGAAAAATTATCAAACATACCGTCCAAAATAAGAACGTACCGGGTGGATTTTCAGGACCAAAAAAATTAATGTACCGGTACGTTTATTTGGGAGACGAGAGTAATGTACAATGCACACAATCCAACCTGCTGAGTGGTAGTCACTTGGTTAAGGAAGCTTGGTGGGTGCTAATGCTAGAATACACACACACAAAAATAACACTTCTATAGCTATTAAGACATTCCTCAATGCAGGCCTTAAAAATGTTGTCTATAAACCAATGATTCATTCATTCATTCATCATTCACTCATTTATTTAGATTAGTGTTGATGCCAATGTTTTATGAAAGAAAGGTTTCTATCATGCTGGAATAATTAAGTTCTGGCCACAATGAATTCTTACTATAGAAATGTCCCTTTAGGTCAGCAGACGTTCATGACCTTCTGTTGTTCGTCAATCCCCGTGTTTTCCCTGTAGATGATGAAGACAAGCGCCCAGAGAAGCTCCCCCCTCGAGTGCAGCTGGAACTGCTGCCCCACTCCAACCAGGCCTGGGCTGTCATCCAAGGACTGGCACAGAACCCTCGTGTCAGGTACAGTACACCTCCCCACACTGCACCTCACCACACTGCACCTCACCACACTGCACCTCACCACACTGCACCTCACCACACTGCACCTCACCACACTGTACTTCACCACACTGCATCTCACCACACTGCACCTCACCACACTGCACCTCACCACACTGCACCTCACCACACTGCACCTCACCACATTGCACCTCACCACACTGCACCTCACCACAGAGCACCTCCCCACACTGCACCTCACCACACTGCACCTCCCCACACTGTACCTCACCTCACCACACTGCACCTCACCACACTGCACCTCACCACACTACACCTCACCACACTTCACCTCACCACATTGCACCTCACCACACTGTACTTCCCTCACTGCACCTCACCACACTGCACCTTACCACACTGCACCTCACCACACTGCACCTCACCACACTGCACCTCACCACACTGTACCTCACCACACTGCACCTCACCACACTGCACCTCACCACACTGCACCTCACCACACTACACCTCACCACACTTCACCTCACCACATTGCACCTCACCACACTGTACTTCCCTCACTGCACCTCACCACACTGCACCTTACCACACTGCACCTCACCACACTGCACCTCACCACACTGCACCTCACCACACTGTACCTCACCACACTGCACCTCACTACACTGCACCTCACAACACTGCATCTTACCACACTGCACCTCCCAGGTCATTGACCTTACGATGCATGTGTTTGGAGAAGAAGAAGAAACAGCAAAAACAATGTTTTCCTTCTGTGCAGGTAAACATAACAAACTTATCTACAATATCCCATTGGAACTGTTGGGGCCTGTATGTTTTTATCCAGTGTATAATGTTAACCACTGTCCGTGTCGTGTATCAGGTTAAACATCCCTCTGCACAGACGAGTGTCGTCCCTGCTGGAGTTCCTGCAGGTGAAGTGGACTCCGCACAGGTTGAAAATCGTAAGGACTTTGACATATATGTATTCATAACATGCTCAGTTGTTCTGCAGTTGTTTTGTTAGTCTGAGATCTAGGAACACATTTTCTGATGTTAGGACATATTAACAATGCCATGAATACTTCATGCATACTGTATCTATCAGTTGATTGCAGCAGTATTAGTCTAGTATCTTGTATTCAGGGCTCGAAAAATCCTGTAGATGGACAGTGATGCATGTCTGAAGATTGAAATTATCCACATTTGCACCTGTAACAACTTACATTTTACATGTATGGGGAGGGCTGGGAATAACGTCTCATCTTGTTGTGAACAGCTTCAGCAGCTGAGTGTATCAGAAGAGACCAAACTACACCTGTCCATCCTGCCTCCCCCCGGAGCCGTTATCAACCCCATCCCTGTCACAGGTCAGCTTCTCTCTCCTTGTGTACTGTTGTGGGGATTATAGCTGCAGTACCAAGTAACACATGTTTTATATCTCAATAGCAGAAACTAAAGCCCCTGTCACACATTCAGAACTTTCCCCCAAACACCAGCCGATCAGGGTTGGCTGAAGTTCGGGAGCAGTCTGACCAGATCTAGGCCACGCCTACCTTTCTTTACGAATCAAATCGAATTTTGAGTTGAATTTGACTGCCAACCACGCCTCGACTTACTCCTGAAAACTAGCCAACTACAGCCAACCATGGCCAAACCTCCCATCCACACCCGACTAAACATTTGAAACATTTGGCTGGTGCAGCTGAACAGTAGCTGACCTTGCTCCCAACCTTCTCCTAACCATGGTTGGGGGAAGTTCGGGATGCCATATTCAGCTATGTGTAACAGGGGCTTTACATCAACTAGTCAACCTGCCTTAAATATGTAAAGTGAGAGGTGATGAAGAAAGCAAAACTAACAGGTAGGAGGGACATGTGAAACAGTGAAGACATGTGCTATGTCTTCACTGTTTCACTGGTAACTTTTATATTTCAATAGCATGCAGTAACTCAAAACCATTGCCACATCTTCAGAGTTCTCTGTCACCAGTTTGGTCTGTGCTGTATTACTACAGGCAAGGTTGTGCACAGCAAGAACTTCTGTTACATCGCAGAGCCAACAAAAAACACAAAACCCCTGGTGATAACCAACGCTGTCCTGTCAGCTAAGGGGAAATCTGGAAACAGTCGACTCGGCCAACTGGAAAACACCTCCAAAAGTGGCAGCAGTGATGCGGCAGGTTTAAAACAGGATTGCCCTTCCAGGGGTTTGAATGAGGAAGAGTCCCAAATTAGCAAAGCATCAACAACAATGGACCTGTCAGTACAAGACACCAGACAGCAAGGGACACACAGTGTTGGGGACAGGTGTGCATCCCAGTGCCAGTGCAATACAGAAGAAGAAGAATCTAGGTGTAAAAGAACTGCTGGACATGATAGCAGCCCTGGACATGATCAGTGCCACTTGGAGTCTGAGTCAGCTAGGAACCCCGACCAGGCTGATGTAGGCAGGGAGGACTCAGCACAGACAAATGGTACAGACGGAAGTGGTGTAAATAGTAGCGATGCACATGAGGACAGAGAGATCACAAGAGCTGAAGTAAGAGACACACCAGGCAAGGTAGATCTGACTGAAGAATGTTCTGTGAAGAACGACAGCAGTGTCTCGGACCCTGCAGCAGCCGCACAGACGATGTTGCCCGGTGGGCATCAGCCAGATGCCATACCACAAGGGGAGGTTGTTTTTACAGACAATATGCAACAAGACATCCGGCCAGACAGCAATACCAAGAAATCACAGGGGTCTGACTGTGTACTGGAGCAGGCCGTGAGGGAGGGCTGGACCCTCCAGACTGTAGGCATGCTCACGTTTGCAGAACTCTTTGTCATGGTGAGTAGTCCTGAGAACTGTGAACCAGTGTTCTAGCCAGCGTCCGTCTTTTTGCCACTCGACGGAATTTTTCCACTCATGAAGGACAAAAATTTAGCCAAATCCATCATCTTTGACAGACAAAAATCAGCGTGTAAAGGTATAGAAAGAGATTAATAGTCTACCGGCAAAATTTGCCCCTAAAAATGCAGGACACAGCGTTTCAGGGGGTCAAGATTTCAAACTTTTCATGGCCTTTGGCGCTCGACATGATGTTACTTGAAACAAAATTGAGAATTGACAGAAAAAAATTTCCAGCTGGCTAGAACAGTGCTGTAAACAGAACTGTTTAGTTTGTTAAGTTGTCTTCACTTGTGCTACAGACAGAACTATTCATGTCAGCTTGAGGCTAAATTCTGGACTCTACTTTTCCAGTTGGGGAAGCCATCTAAGCTGCAACTAGAATATGACTGGGTACAGGAGAAGGTACGTATGAAAAAAATTGTCAGCTTTTGGTCTCGATAGTGAGTGAGTGAGTGGGTGGATCTGTGAGTGAGTGAGTGAGTGAGTGGGTGGGTGGGTGGGTGAGTGAGTGGGTGGGTGAGTGAGTGGGTGGGTGGGTGGGTGGGTGAGTGAGTGGGCGGATGGGTGAATGAGAGTGAGTGGGTGGGTGGGTGGGTGAGTGAGTGAGCAGGTGAGTGAGTGAGTGACTGGGCGGGCGGGCGGGCGGGTGGGTGGGTGGGTGAATGAGTGAGTGAGTGAGTGAGTGAGTGAGTGAGTGAGTGAGTGAGTAGGTAGGTAGATAAGTAAAGAGATGTCATTTTAGTTGAGATGTTCCCTTGCTCCCTTGAAGGCAGGTTAGCTAACATGTTTTCTTATTGTTCTAGACTGTTGATGTTGACCACGTGAGCGCTGTATGGAAGATCATCAGACTTGCAGCCTTTGAACTAGACCTTCTCAGTAACAAACAGGTAACAGCTTTCTCATGAAGTATTCCTTACATTGTTACTGCATTCTGAAAGCAAAAATTAGATAAAATATCGATCTGCTTGGGAAGCAAGTAAGCATGGTTTTATAACTCACATTTGGAAAAGCAGACTTTGTGTTCCTCTTCCTCCTCCTGTTAAAGTGACCGCTATCGTCAAGCCGATCATTCTGTCACTTTCATCAAAAGAGGCGAGAGGTCACCAGCCTGAGACTTATTTCAGTGTAGTTCAGAGGCCCTAGACACGAAGGTGTCAACAGTTGTGGCCTCCACCGTTGCATGGGGTAGGGCATTCCAATCCCTGACTGTGCGTGGCAGAAACGAAGCCATGCGACACTGGGTCCTGCCACCTGGCTGTACAAACTGTTGGCCATGCACCCGTCTCTCCCGTAATGGGGCAGGCTGTAGTTTGCTCCTGAGCCCTTCTGTGCAGACGATGCTGTGCTGAATTCTGTACAGCATGGCAAGTCGAGCTGTCTTCCTTCGGGCCTGAAGACGGCGCCAGTTGAGGTCCTCTAAATTTCTGTGGGACTTGAGGTGTGCCTGTAACGTCTCATCACGAAACGCGCTGCCCTGCGTTGAACTGCCTCTAGTCTGTCAATGTCTTGTTGGGAATAAGGGTCCCAAACAGTCGCCGCATATTCAAGTATGGGGCGTACGTACATGTAGGTCTTGTAGGCCAATTCTTTAATGCGTCTAGAGCTGATCTTCAGGTTCCGCTTCAAAAAGTCCAAGGTCTTGTTGGCTTTGTTGCACAGGTTGTTGATGTGTTCTTTCCAGGTAAGGTCTTTTGTGATGGTAACACGTAAGTATCTAACGCTAGGGACCTGTCTCTTGTACCATCGTAATGATGTCAGCTGTGGAGCACCAAGTCATACCGTGGAGTTGACAGGCCATGGTAGTCCTTACATTACATAGCCTGCTGCGCAGACTTTTCCAGCAGCCTGTATTTGTTTCTATGA
This sequence comes from Branchiostoma floridae x Branchiostoma japonicum, assembly GCA_013266295.2. Taxonomy (NCBI): domain Eukaryota; kingdom Metazoa; phylum Chordata; class Leptocardii; order Amphioxiformes; family Branchiostomatidae; genus Branchiostoma; species Branchiostoma floridae x Branchiostoma japonicum. The sequence goes on from CM023827.1 coordinate 16,984,481, forward strand.
GCGCGGTGGTTTCTTCTTGTTGGGATACACATGTAGCTGTATCAGGGAGAGGCTCCGTCGGGGGATAGCTGTATCAGGGAGAGGCTCTGTCGGGGGATAGCTGTATCAGGGGGAGGGTGGATCGGGGGATAGCTGTATCAGCTGGGAGAGGCTCTATTGGGGGGATAGCTGTATCAGGGAGAGGCTCTGTCGGGGGATAGCTGTATCAGGGGGAGGGTGGATCGGGGGACAGCTGTATCAGGGGGAGGGTGGATCGGGGGACAGCTGTATCGGGGGGAGGGTGGATCAGGGGATAGCTGTATCAGGGGGAGGGTGGATCGGGGGGATAGCTGTTTCAGGGGGAGGGTGGATCAGGGGGATAGCTGTTTCAGGGGGTAAGGCTGTATCGGGAGATAGCACAGTATCGGGGAGGGTGGATCGGGGGATAGCTGTATCAGCTGGGAGAGGCTCTATTGGGGGGATAGCTGTATCAGCTGGGAGAGGCTCTATTGGGGGGATAGCTGTAGCAGCTGGGAGAGGCTCTATTGGGGGGATAGCTGTATCAGGGGGAGGGTGGATCGGGGGGATAGCTGTATCAGGAAGAGGGTGGATCAGGGGGATAGTTGTATTCACTTGGAAAGTCTCCTAGTATTCAGCGCTGGAAATGTCTGCGCAGGAGGCTAGACCTTACACATGAACAGTTACATACATGTACCTGTCAGCACCATATTTCTGTAACTAAGTATCCAGATGTACAAAATGTGTTTACTCCAAATAGTGAAACATGTTAGTCTGTTGTACTTCTGCCTGCTGTCTTGTTCCTACAACAGTGCCATCCAGATGTTGTGCTCTTCACTTACGTTCTGTGTGGCAGCCTAGCCCGTCCCTGCAGTTATCCAGTCCTAGTCATCACCATAACTTAAGGACTTGTTTTTTTCTCAGAAAAATGTGTCAGTCGGGACCTCGCCAATGAAGCTGACCCCAGACTCCCCCCCTGGAGCGGCTGTGGGGAGCCCCCCTGCAGCGGTCACCCCCTCCATCTCTAGAATGGGAGTCAGGAAACCACAAAGCCCTCCCAACAACAAGGTAGTCAAAGTAGGAGACCCTGTCTTCTAGCAAATAACAAGTTAATCTGTACATTGTGAACAGAACACTATAGGCTTCCATGCATGGACAAAACAGTGTATTGATAGAATTCATTGTGTATTCCATTCTGCAGTGTATCCTAATACATACAACAGTGTGCAGATTATTATTGGACTGAGCAGAGCACTTTGGACTAGTGCTTCTAGGTTTTTACTACTTAAACTTACATATCTGATGTTTTGTGGAGAGGTTCTCTGTTACACAATGGATCATAATACATGTACCCCCCAGTAAGACACTTAGTGCTTCATTAAAAACCAAAAATCTGGAAATAAATCTTTCATTTTTTCATCTCAAAATTTTTCCAAAAAATCTCAATAGTTTTCAAAAAAATGTTGAAATTTCAAGATTTTTTATAGCTACTATAAAAATCTGGAGATTTTTCGATAGCTAGTACAAAAATGTGGAGATTTATTAATTAAATAAATATGTGTTCCATGCTTACATGTACATGTACGTTGTCTCCATGTTTGCACACTCGTTACTCCAGACCCTGCAGCCTGCGGCCACGTCCACTCCCATCAGGAGGGACAGTGCAGGCTTCATCATGCCCACTACTGTGGCCCCCGCTCGGGCCAGGCCTGCAGTACAGCTCACACAGGCAGACAGGGAGTTCAGGGCACAGCTAGACTCCCTTAATGTGAGTTTCCTTCAGTATTGCTCCTTACATAGAGAATACAACATGGTGACTGTATTCTGTATCACCCGAGGTCTCACAACCCGCGGGAGGGCTGGGACCGAGGGTGATGCGGGATACACCGTGTAGTATTCCATTGATGCCCAGCTATTACATAAAAGTCTTTATCTACCTTGATGTGAAATTAGCATTGATAACATTCATAATAATATTATGTACAAGTAGGAAATGATGTTGAATTCCAATGTTTCCAAATAGTACATTAAGCAAAATACTCTCTCAGGGATTTAACCCTATTTCTATCCTGCATTCTTTTTTAGAAACGTCCGGATATTTTCCTGCCAAGGAAGACAAGAGGAAGAGGGGGACGAAAACCCATTGTTGTACAGGTTTGTAGGCTCTGGTTATTTGCACAGTGGAAGGATGTTGTGTCATCATGTGTCCATGTTTCTGTGGATGTGACATTCACAGACACTAATGTGTGGTTTTGTGGTTTGACCAGGCAACTGTCATGTCAGTTATTAGCAAATATGCACTGTTTCAAGTCATCCATTTGAAGTTGATACTGCACGTACAGTTAAGTTTGACTGTATCGTTGTGTAAAATAATGCATTCTACATTATCTATTAAGGTCACAATGTCATATACATGTAGTTGTTGGCTTTGAAAACTTGTCAGAAATGTCACATCTCTAGTGCCATTCCCATGTCAAACTGACCGGTATGTATTCTGGGTGGTGAATTCTTTATCTATTGAAATTAAAGCTGTTGACCACGTACAGTAAATCAACAATGAGAAAGTGGATCAGATCAATGAATGTTGCAGTGACAGGACAACAAGAAGACTTGTACATGATGTACATGTAGCTATTTGCTGAATCCACTCTTTTTTGAGTTGGAACAAAGTGAAATCCTTCCCCAATAAGACTTGTGTCAGGGTAGAATTACGTCAGGGTAGAATTGGTAATTCTATCAGTGGAGATCCCAACTGGAGTCTCTGTCAACAGAAACTCCAATCGAGACTCTGCCGGTAGAATCTGCTACCAGAGAGGATGAGGTCTATTGCTATAACGTAACATTGCCCAACATATTCTAAAAGTTAAACATTCAATCAGACACATTATTTAGCTACTGATATCATTTAAATAGTCTGTGCTTGGCATAAAACCTAAATATCTACAAATGTATACGTGTATGATACATGAATTGCAGATTGTACCAGCAGAGACTACGATCAGAATCTATACCGGCAGAGACTCTGATCAGAGTTTCTGCTGACAGAGACTCCGATTGGGATCTCTACCGGTAGAATCGACGATTCTACAAGATCTGAGTCTCTACCCTGACACGTGTTACCCTTTTACTTCAGAGAACACTACTGCCCCGCCCGTCTCAGCCCTCTCGTCACATGATGTCGCTGTCCTTCATACACAACTCCCACGCTGCTATCCAGGGATCCTTCACACCCATCCTCCCCAGGAAAACCCCGTCTCCGGCAGCAACAACATCCCGACTCATCGCTCCCAAGACTGCTGCCCACACAGCGACTGCTGGACAGTCCCTGGCAGCTACATCTGGTGAGGGGGTCGACATGAAGGGAAATGAATTAGAATGGGTTAGAATGGAATAAAAATGGCTTTTCATTTCATTTCACGAAAAATTGTGCACATGGGATTGCTCTCTTGGTATAAGTGAAAAGGTTTTTATTGTACACAACAATGTAAAAGCACTTCAACCTTAGGCTTTTGTTGTACAGTAAGTATATGTTGTTACTTCTTTTGTCAAATTGAGGAGAAAAACTGGGTTGGTGTGCTTAAGGTAGGTTATTTTATTCTTTAACCCTTTACTGTACTTCAAGTGAGTTTTTGGAAAACTTGTACATGTACATGTAGTTACACCTAACGCTACGAAGTATGAAACGACAACCACAATTTGTCCTTTGCTGAGGGATGGCGTGCTGTTATCATGTGTGTAGTTACCATCTGTAAGAGATGTAAGGTGAACCAATCATACATTTTGTACATACATGTACACGTCATGTTGTAGAAAACTCTCCATTATTTAAGGCCCTGTCACACATGTAGCTGAATATGGCCTCCCGAACACTGCCAAACTCCCACCAACCATGGCTAGGAGTAGGTCGGGAGCAAGGCTGCTGTGGTTGGCTGGTGTTCGGGAGATCGGCTTGTCAGCTGCGCCAGTCAAATGTTTCAAAATGTTGTTTGGCTGTCGTTGGCAGTCAAATTTGACTCAAATTTAAATTTGATTTGATTCATATTGAAAGGTCAGATTGCTCCTGAACTTGGTTGGCTGGTGTTTGGGGGAAGGTTCTGAATGTGTGATGGGCTAAATACACTGGACATGATTGACAATGTGGAAGTAAGTTCTATTTTGTGGCATTGTTTGTACCCAGGAGGTGCCATCAGTCTAGCTGCCCAGGCCGCTGGGGTGCCCGGCGCCCAGCTCAGACCTCCAGCCTCTCCCAAACCTTTGTCAGCAGGTACGTGGTGGGGACGTTGTGTAAGACACAAGCTGTTTCTGCTTATCCATAGATACATCTAGTAACACAGAAAAATTTAGATGCTGTCAGATGCAAATTATCATTTAGGGCACATGTCGAGGATTGCAGAGCTATCTGAGTGCCCACAGTTGGTCAATTGGTCAATAGTTGTAACAGTTGAAGATGAGTATGTTAAGTTGGAAATAACTACATGTAAATCAAGTAAATTATATAAGCCTGGAAAATTTCCCTGGTGGTCTTTGGGGTGTATTTCAGCATTTGCTTTGGTTGAGTTTTTTAGCATCATATTTTGCTTCTAAACTCTGGTAGCGCAGTTTCTAGGGCCCAAATTAAGTACTTCTTTGCTGTTATTGCTATATGAAAATATCTACTAAGCTGCAAAAGTTTCTAATTTTTTAAAACTATTTGCAGAAAGTATTTCTGAATTGCAGAACAAAATTTTGACACTCTTCAATATAGCAGAACACTAAAAAAAAGTATTTGTACCACTGGAGTGCCATGTTAGCAGCAGGTTGATTTTCTCCACAGTTGACTCCTCGGTGGCCATGCAGACACAGACCCCAGTGCCAGCGTACCCTACTGGCAGCCCTGGTCAGCTGGTACCTCCTCAACCACAGCAACCAACACCTCAACAGACTCTGGCAGCACATCCACGGGTAAGGAAACAGCTGAGTTCAACTGTAGCAGGGTTCCAAATACTTTTTTTCTCAGGTTGCCCACTAGGCAACTTAAGCCAAAAGCTAGGTTACCCATCAATATTTCAGGTTGCAGTGTACGAAATACTTTTTTTGAGCCAGGTTGCCCAGTGGCAACCTAAGACGAAAGCTAGGTTGCCCATCAAAATTCCAGGTTGCCCCGAATTTAAACTCTTTTACATTATGATTAACTTTGTCAGAGTGCAATGTGCATTTATACATTTTCTGACACAGAGTTGTTCCCCCTTACCTGAAGTGATGAGCTCTTCCATGGGAACTTCTCAATGAACAGTTCCCAATGGAAGAAAGGGGCATCCTTACCACAAAATTTAGGTAGTGCACTGGGCTACCTGGGTGTAGAAATAGGTTGCACCAAGCAAAATATGGTAACCGTTGCACATCGCAACTGGGCAACCTAGTATTTCGCACGCTGGGTTGCCGTCAACACCTGGTCCAGCTGTTTATTTTAGAAGGCAAGCTGTGAGCCAGGCCACCTGTAAAGGTGTCACTCATGATCACATGCTGGTCATGGCAGGACACGCCGGGCAACCTGGTGTCTCCAATAAGTCTCCACAGAAACCATGACTGGTGCAGCAAGAGTGCGAGAGTGGGTATTTGGAACCCTGTGTAGTATCAGTTATGCAAATGTACCAGCTTGTAGAGGTCATAATTATATCAGGAACAATGACGTGGGTATATGGAGAAAGATTTGACAAATTGAAGGTAAATTTTTGTAAATTTTTGCTGGTAAATAGAAAAAAAAGGATTTCAAGTCCTAAGTTCATGATCAGATATTCCTGGACTAAATGTGTATCTTGTGATTCACTTCAGTCTCCCTGCTATTGGCTGGTCACAGCATGCCATCGTTCAGCTTGAAAAAGTTCCTACATTTTGTACAATTGTAGCAATCATGGCATTTCCAGTTAATGTATGATTGTGCTATGTTATACAGTATATACTCAGCACTGACGTCATGTTTATGATGTGGTTTGTATTGTAAAGATGATCCTTTTCTCAAGATGTGATTATTCATCCACTTTAAAGCATCTTAAAATTCTCAAGATTAACTCAAAAGATTAACTTGAACTTCAAGTTAAAAGAAACTTTATAATTGAGTGTCCTGCTTATTTCTTTTATGTATTATCTACTTGTGTATTGAATTTGAATTATTTTATTTTTTTCATTGTATGTTTTAGTGAAAAAAACATGATAAATTTACAATAAGTGTCCTTCCATGAGAAGATCTCTGCACTCACCTTTAGAAAATACCAAGTGTTACTTTCCTTGTCATGTCAGCCTGTGTCGGAGCCAGCCGCCCTCAGCACAAAGCCTGAGGACGTGGGCCTGAGGTTATCGGGAGGACCTGGCTCCCAGTCTGCCGGCACCTCCACAGGGGGCACGTCTGGTGTGGGGAGTCTGGACATCATACCTGACCAAGGCAGTCTGTCTGTCATGCCTACAGACCCCATTTTGGATATCAACATGACAGGTGAGTCACAATACAGGCCAGGACTGGATCCAACCATTCCGGCCTAAATGGGGAAGGGAATTTCCTGAGCAGCCTTCATAACCTCTGTTTAACCTATGGAGTCAGTCCAGCTTGCCTAAGCCTGATGTTTCTGACTTAGGGAGAAGAGATGCAGCTGCAGTGAGGGTTACTTCAGTGCACAGAAGTGGTCCTTGTGGCTTTGCACTGAGCAAACTTGTTAAAAAAAAGCCACTAAACATCATGGTACCTGGATATATAGTGGATCCTGTTTTAGCTCAGGTACTGAGGGGGATGTGGGTTCCACAGTGTGGTTTTCTATAGTGTTATAATTATGTCATTCTCTTACGCATTCTCCCATACTTTATGCCTTGTTTCAACTCTGCTAGACCACTCAGCCTTCACATCTGGTTAATGTTACAAATTAAGTTTTCGGAGTTTAATTTGTAACATACCGGATGTTATTCTGGCCGAACAGTTTAATTGTACCGTCGTTATTGTATATCATTATGTATACGTCTGTGTAGTCTGAATTGTGTAGTTATAATCTGAATTTATGGCACATGTATCTTCAAGCTTTTAAATTGTAAGAGGTCGACAATTCAGCCATTTAGGCTGCCATAGACTTTTAACCTGTGTATATTTATGTGAATAATTTTCACTGACGTGTTCACACTGTTGGTGTATCTCATCTGACCATATTTTCAGCCACAGGAAGTTTTAGAATGCCCCATTCTCACATCAAATTTTCTATCCTGTACTCTCTACAGATGGAATGACTGGGAATCTATCATCTCATTCAAGAGAAGGACTGGAAATTCCTGCCATCAGCCCAAACACATCACCCTCCAAACTTTGCCTGGAGTCTGTTCTGCTCAATGGAGAGGTGGGTTGTGCAGACTTTTTTTGGCCGTAAATGTGAAATGTAAAAGTAAATGTATTTTAGATATCATTCAAGAACAATGCCCCTGTCACACATAGCTGACCATGGCCTCCCGACCTTCTCCAGACCATGTCTGCAGCTGGGAGTTAGTTGGGAGCAAGGTCATCTGTGGTTGGGAGTTACATGTAGTCAATAACGTTGCCTACTAGTCTTTAAAAGTTGTCTTTGCCAGCAGACTACAAATTTTGAAAAATCCAAGTCAGGAAAGTCTGATCAGAGAAGCAAACTGGAGCTAGAATAGGATGGATTCCAGGTTACTCCCACCCAGCACCCACCTTGGTTAGGGAGTGGTGAGGAGCAAAGTCGGGGAAAGGTCCTGATTCAGTGAATGTGTGACGGGGGCGTTTTATAGACTTCCACTATAGTCAACCTTTTTGAGTTAGTAATAATTTTTTGTCTCAATATTCTGGAGTAAGAACAGGTAGTATTAGCAGGGCTCAAAATACTAGGTGCATATGCACCATAGTGCAGGTAATATTGGAGCTGTGCAGGTAATTCTGATGTCTACCTGTACCTAACCTGCACTAGTGCTTGTACTAGGTTTACAATGTATATACAAATGTAGGTGTATGTGGATTTTTATTTGCATTGACTGTTACCACCTTTGAAGTATAAGAGAAATAATGGCAATGGTTTATGAACAGTTACAGTATGATCCATACCATTACTTCTTAAATTCTGAGTGGTGCAGGTAAAATTTGTCTTGTGCAGGTAAATTTGAATGTTGCACCTGTACCAATGCAGGTATGCAGAAAAAAGGATTTTGAGCCCTGATTAGGTAGGTCAGTGAAATGTATTGAAGTATGTTAGATCAGCACTCAGTAGTCTTCTCTGTAGTCAGACAAATTCTGACCAAAAAAAAAAAAAATAATCAATCTGGTCAAGATGGCTGCTCCAGGGAGGGACTTTGGTCATCACCGACAGTTGGTGTCTTGTCTGTGGACTGCCTTTGTTAACTGACAGTCTCCTGTGTTTTTCAGGCTGGTGATATAACTCTCAGCAGCTTACTAGGTAAGTAGAGATGTAACAGCCCATGGCACTTTGGTAGATCTCTGAGAGGAAAGATGTACATCTGTGTGCTAGAGTGTCCTGATGACTTTCATTACATTATATGCACTCTTAGTACATGAGTCTGGGGTATTTTTACTTTGAGGCAAATACTGGTAGTCAGTTTACTTGTGCGTGCTCTACTAGAGTTCATGATTGTACATATGTTAGCAAACCCACCTAGATGAAATAAATTTCCTCACCAGTACCCACCCAATTTTTTATTAAAGGTATCCGATGTAATTTCAGGGCAGCAGTACAAAAATATTCTGGGTGAGGATATCTGGCTGATATTTACTGACATTTCTTAGCACATTTTTCATCATCATTAATAAATTTTCATACTTGAAGCGTTTGAAATAGCCCCAAAACAAGCCATGTGAGGAATCCCTTTATTTTTTCGTACCACCAGTAAATAGCTAGAACCAGCCTATGATACAAAACAAGTCAACGACATTTTTTGCATTTTTGCCTCACAGATATCAGTATGCTATGGGATAGGGTTGATGCAACTTACTACATTAAAAAGAGACCAGACTTTGAAAATCCAGTTTTACTAATACTGCCCTGAAATCATAATGGTAAAGTTTAGCTTTGATCCAACACAAAGAAGGAACTCACTATAAATTTTCGGTCGAACTCGTCAACCTTCGTCAGATGAATGATCCACTCGCTGACGTCGTTCCGGAAGTCGGAAGCGTGATGACGTCAGGAGTGAATCGAAAGTGGCGGGAAGACGGAATCTCCCACCGTCACGGTTCAAAGAGGGTTGATGGGCCCTGATGTAGACTGCCTCCTTCACTCCCCTCACAAAGTAATCCTGCTCCGTATCCAAAATGTGAACTTTGTCAAGTGTAACTGTATGTCCCGGAGACTCCATGTGTATATGTTGTGAAACTTCCGACGTAGTGGTACTGGGGCGCTTGTGTTCTGAGAATCTGCCCTGAAATCACTTTGGGTGCCTTTAAGGTCAATCTGTACCATGTGATTTACATGAGAATTATTTTCCAGCTACTCTTCAGTCTCCTGAAAAGGCCAAGAACATGTCACTAGGAGGAGGCTCTGTCCTGTTTAGTGAGGAGTCCAGGGACTCCCTGGCATCCAAACATGCCCTGGATGTGAGTACCACCCTCAGTCTTGTATTGGTTATACCAGTGTCATAATTGTCAGGACCACCAGCATATACAGATGACAGACTCCTGTCTCTTACCAGATCCCTGGCCAAACAGCAGGCATTGTGTCCATCTTATACAGGTCCACACTCTGCTTTATTTGGGGTCTCAATTCGAGGCTGCACGCCCTCAAGTCCAGGAAATAATTTAGAAGAAAAGAAAAATGTATGGGGATACATGTTACAATGTTATGCAATGTATGTTTTGCAGGCCCCCACTGTAGTGCTATGACACTGAGATGGGCCACCCTGGGTAAATAAGACAAATAAACAAACAAATAAACAAATGTATACGCAGTATTTTGACTTTATTGTTGTCCAGAAGGGCATGTTTTAAGTCCTGTTAGTTTTCTTAACAAGCAAACCATTCAACATAGATATTTGTTTATGATATTTTATATATGCATTAGATACAATGTGGTTCTTGACTCACAATCGAAGTGATTAGATCTTTGAACCAATCTTTTTACATATCCACAATATTTTGAACTTATTTTGCCAAGAAGGTGACTTTTTCCCAAGCACAAAAGCTACCTACCACCCAAAATTCATGGCTCTAGCCTGTCCAAATCACAAGATATCAAAACTGGAAGCTTTGCTACAGTACCATTACAGAGGGTTGAAAATGTAATCCCTTTGAGGTGTCAATATTAATCCACGAACGAACTATCAAAACAGTCCAATGCATCCAAGCAATCTCGAGTTATTATGTTAACAGACAAACAGATGAACACACACACACAAAGGCTACCGAAGACATATTAACCTTCTTGGCAAAGCTAAAAATGCCTTCCGACATTAATATTACACTAATAGACTACAGTACAAGGTTACATGTACACATGTACATCGGTTCAGTCTGTATGTAGTACAAGTAAAATGCCTTATTTTGTACAACAAAGTACAAAACTCATCTGTAATAATAAATGCTATTCAAAGTTCCACACCATAAAAGGACAAACTGTATACATTACTTGATCTCATCTTTGCTAGCTGTTGATTATTTTGTATTCTTAAAAGAAAATTTGTGCATGCATCCGATTTACATTGTACATGTACATCTCAGGTTTAAATGTTGGCAGGTAATTGTTACTGCTTACAAATTTAAGAACTTTAACCCTCCCAGTGTCATGGGCCAGTTTTAAATGTGTGCTAGTTCTGATATTCCCTGACACTTTGAGGGTTAATATCCATCTTTCATACCTCAGTCTGAATTAGAGCTGTGTACCTAAACAAATTTTAGGTACAGGTACAGGTACAGGTACACAGGTTCAGATACAGGTCCGTACCTGAACCTGTACCTGACCAGTTCGACAAATTAACATGTTCTTCTGAACTTCTTCAGTAATGAGATAAACATTAATAAATTGGCAGTTAAGGGTAAGTTTTTGTTTATGGAGAATTCTCAGACAAAACATGGGCAAAACTAAGATGCTTCAGTTTTCATCTCCTACCCTAAGTGGCCTCATGCTACTCAAACCTGACCAAAGTGACATCTAAAGGAAGCATTACTAATACACAACAGATCTTTTCTTATCAGTCTGTAACACAAACACACTGTCCTCTCTCTGGGACCCATGGGGGACCAGCTATTTCCCTATTTTAGGCCACAAATAAGCATATAATTAGTGTAACAGTTACTCTATTCAGGTACAGTACCCGATACTGAGAGATTAGGTATTTTGGACCTGTACCTAATCAATTTTTTAGGTACAGTATCGGTACTGCGTACCGGTACACAGCCCTAGTCTGAATTACTACTAACTGTTAAATAACAATTTCTACAGGCTTTCATTCTTCCCTCATACCATCAGGGAATGGAGTGAACTTGAACCTGGTGGAGGTGGGGTCAAGGTACCTCAAGGTCAAGGTCTCTCACCCAGTTAAAAATTAAACTGGCGAGGACCCTGCTGCATTGAGTCACCCCAACATGTTTTGTATATTAATAATTAATACTAAATATCACTAACATACTTAACTTGTCCTTTGCACACACAAAAGCAGTTATTTAGTTACATGTATGTTCTCTTCTACATTATCATCCTTTTCTTTCCCTATATATATTTACATGTTCTCATGCATAATCTGCTAGTAAACCCAGCAGTATGAAGAAGAAGAAGAACTACCATTTAGTCCCAGGTCCAAACTGGCCAGTTTCTCCATTATAAGATTATATGAATTTTAAATATTAAATGTAAATTTATTTTGAGTGGCTGCTCTATATTTTCTGCCAATGTCTAGTCTTGAGGATCCTGTTAGATCTTTTTAGAAAAATGTAGTCTTTTGAAAGTCTGATTGTTTTTTATGTTTACCTTCGCAGAAGTGATTGGTAGTAGTGTGGGGTGCCATGGGCACTAGTTGGCCCACCATTGTTCCTGTTACTGGAATGGGGAAGTGGGGGAAGCTCATCATTAGGAGCTCTGTTTCTGGGTTCAAGGGACAGATATTCAGCAGGTTGCTGTATCAGACTTGCACCGTTAGGACTTGTCCTAACGTTCCTAGTCGGCAGTACAACATCTTCGTACTCAAGTTCCTGAGAGACAGCGCGGCCAGGGACATGTTCTGAGCTTCTAGCATTCCTCAAGGATTCAGTTGTGGCCTGATCCTCTTCTTCCTCTGTCTGGTCATGTGGGGGAAGCTCATCACTAGGAGCTCTGTTTCTGGGTTCAAGGGACAGATATTCAGGTTGCCGTATGAGACCTGCACCGTTAGGACTTGTGCTAACGTTCCTTGGTGGCAGTACGACGTCTTCGTACTCAAGTTCCTGAGAGACAGCGCGCCCCGAGACATGTTCTGAGCTTCTGGCATTCCTCAAGGATTCAGTTGTGGCCTGATCCTCTTCTTCCTCTGTCTGGTCATGTGGGGGAAGCTCATCATTAGGAGTTCTGTTCCAAGGTTCAAGGGACAGATATTCAGGTTGCTCTATCAGCCCCGCACCGTTAGGACTTGTCCTAACGTTCCTAGTCGGCAGTACAACGTCTTCGTACTCAAGTTCCTGAGAGACAGCGCGCCCAGGGACATGTTCTGAGCTTCTGGCATGGTTACTTGTGGCCTGGTCCCCACCCTGCTCTGTCTGGTCATGCCCAGTGATTGTAACATTAGCTGAGGCATTACTGAAAACAACTGGAGGAGTTGAGTCTGAAGAAGGAATGATCTGGGTCTTCCTTTTGTGCCAGCTGATTGTGAAAATGATGGCACCAATGAGTACAGTACATGCTACTGAGCCACACACAGAGCCAATTAAAACAGATACGTATATGGAGAAAGCAGGAACAGATTCACGGTAACTAGCGCTGCTTTCTGGTTTGCTGTTTGTAGTAAGAGGGGAAGTTGCTGGTGCCAGTGTACCAGTTGTGGTCGCTTTCAGCTGGACATGTACATTTTGTACATGTACAATCAGTATGGCAGATGCTGAGCCAACAGGACTTGCTGCAACACAAGCATACAAACCAGCATCTGTCACAGTAACACTGGTTATGGTGATGGTACCATTTACTCCCACAGTTACCCTCCCACCTGACTCCACAATTGCAGATCCAGATGGGGGAATAACTGTGATGTCTGGAATAGGGATTCCTGAAGCTTCACAGACCAAATGGAGACTCCCCCCCTCTACCACTGTGTAATTGTGAACCCTTTCAAACCTTGCTATTGTTGGCTCTTCACAGATCAGATCTTCAGGACTAATATCTATAAGCTTTTGCCCACGGAAGTTGCTGGGCAATTCACATGTGATTTGGTTTTCAAATGAATGAGACCCATTCATCTTTTGCCTGAAGGGAAGCATCCTACAGTCACACTGCCAGGGGTTGTTGTGAATGTTTACTGTATAGATTGATGACAGTTTTGCAAAAATCTCTCCTTTTAGGACTGTAAGTCTATTGTGATGCAGGTACAAGGTTCTCAGTTGTGATGAGGAATTAAAAGTTCCAGCCTGAATATCACTGATCTCATTATTGAACAGGTAAAGGTTCTGCAAGTGTCCTAGGCCTGTGAACAAGTCAGATTTGAGACTTGTTAATTTATTATTATTTAGGGACAAGGTTCTCAGTTGTGGTGTGGAATCAAAAGTTCCAGCCTGAATATCACTGATCTCATTATTGAACAGGTTAAGGTCCAGCAAGTTTCCCAGCTCTGTGAACATGTCAGATTTGAGACTTGTTAATTTATTATTATGTAGGTGCAAGTTTCTCAGTTGTGGTTTGGAATTAAAAGTTCCAGCCTGAATATCACTGATCTCATTGTTGTGTAAGTGGAGAGTCTGCAAATTTCCCAGCCCTGTGAACATGTGAGATCTGAGGGTAGTTAACTTGTTATTATTTAGAGACAAGATTCTCAGTCGCAGAGTTGAATTGAAAGTTTCAGCATGAATATCAGTATCACTGATCTCATTATTGGATAAGGAAAGATGCCAAAGGTTTCCCAGCCCTGTGAACATGTCAGATCTGAGGTCTGTGAAATTGTTATTATGTATCTGTAAAGTTCTCAGTTGTGGAGTTGAACTGAAAGTTTTAGCCTGAATATCACTGATCTCATTATTGTACAGCTCAAGAGCCTGCATGTTTCCCAGGCCTGTGAACATGTCAGTACTCAGATTGGACAGGCGGTTCCCATTAAGATACAAAGATACCAAATCTGACAAGCTATAGAATGCTTGGGGACTGATTGTGGCAATACGATTGTTAGTTAGACGAAGCTCTGTCAAGCTCCCATAGCGTAAGAAATCAGACTGACTTAATGTTGTGATTTGATTATTTTGCAAATCAAGGTTAGTGATGCCTGTTGGCAGGTTCTGAGGAACACTGGTGAGGTTCTGGTTGCGGCAATCAGCGGTAGAACCTGACAGGCTGCAGGAAGCTTCTGTTGATCCAGACACCTTCAGGATGATGAGAAGGGACAGCAGCATCCCTGGCAGCTTTGGCCCCATGCTGTTCTCTTCACCCATGCTCTTCTGTGCCCTGATATAAGAAATAAGGGTGTCACATGTTTATAACCCAAAACAGTCCTTTTTCCTGGCCAATACTTGTAAAAAAAACAAGGTAATTTTTTCTGTTATTAGTATGTGGCACCAAGTGCAGGTGTTCTTTTAGCAGATAATTCAATTAGCTGACAGCCAATCAGCAACCAGATCTGTAAACAGAGCCACAGCTGCTCCTACTTCAACCTGATGAGTAAGTAGGTCATGTGTGCCAAATATGGTCATGCATACCATTTGTGCCAAATATGGTCAGGCATACCATATATGGTAAAAAGCCAAATAAAACCACTTTAAAAGCCTTATCTTGAAAGTTCATCTGTGTTGTTAGAAGTCATTATGAACGAGTTTTGAACTGTAATTTCCAACACAAGGAATTGGACTTACCCAAATTTTCGACTGTACAACTCCAGTCTTTGTCAAGGAATGAGAAATCCACCGCTTCCGTGACGTCACGTTATGCAGATGACACACGTGACTCCGTGAGCAGTGGAACATAAGTTGCAGAAAGTGGCGCCCCCCGTCTCTGTTGAGGGATGGTTGTAAAGCCCTGATGTAGATAGCCTCTTTCACACCTCATGCAAAAAAGTCTGGCTCGGAGTCCAAGATTCTTACTTTGTCCAGTGAGACCGAATGTCCAGGCGATTCTATATGTATATTGGGGTAAGTCCAATTCCTTGTGTTGGAAATTACAGTTCAAAACTCGTTCATGCTTTAAAAGCCTGTATCAACAAAATGAAAAAAACGTTCGAGGGCATTTGCCCACTGCTTCATGACAAATTTCAGATCATTTGGCCCAAAACTGAAGAAATTGAATCCAGTTAAATAATAATAATAACTTTATTGCACAACAGTTGTACATGGTACAAAGTATGGCAAAACTTATCTATAAACTTAACTATGGACTAAACTAACTAATACAGGAGTTTGTGGCTGATATAGGATGTGAATGAATTTTTACAATATTGGAGGAATTTCTTATGTCTAGACATTGTTTGATATACATTCCTATATCTACCATACATGAGTTATCACAGGTCATTATTATCTTAAATTTGCTACTTAAATCCATCGATGTAAATTCTGGTACATATGACGATAGTTTCGTATTTAATGAATTGCGTACATCAACATACTTAGGACATTCCATCAAAAAGTGATACTCATTCTCAACTAGTTCTGGGCAGAATGGACAAACCCTCTGGTCAATAGGAAGCCTTTGAAATCTTCCGGTTTCTATACTGAGTTTGTGACATCCAATTCTGAGTTTTGTGATTGCTCGACGTATGTCAAAGCTCCTTATGTTAGAAAGGTAATTTTCTTGCTTGTAATTCTTGTCTAAGGTGGAAAGGAAAGATAATTTAGAATTGTTTCGAATGGCACAATGCCAGTTTTGTATATAGATATCTTGTAAACGTTGCTTCAGCTGAGTAGTAATTGAGTCTATGTGATATGACTTCGGGTTAAGCCATATGTGCCCAAAACCATTGAGGTTCAGAATGTCTTTCACATGTATAATCCAATCATGTTCTCCAAGCAAGGTAGTATTGTATGCCTCCCGAAGCAGGGCATCTTCGGATAAATTAACTAAGCGATGCCAGTATTTAACGAGTTGTATTTCTGTATTCACCGTAACTGGGAAAGTTCCCAATTCTCCTCTGACACCGTCGTTTGGGGCCTTGGCATGTACGCCTAACAAAAACTTTTGAAAACGCATGTCAATAGTGTCGAATTCAGGAATATGTTGATTTGAATGTAGGTTTATAATTTGGAAGCCATTCTCTTGTAAAACTTTGCTATTGACATGTCGCATTAGCATTTCTTTATCAGTATTTCTTTCTAAGCAAACAATATAAGTATTATTTGTGGCAGAGGATGAACTTTTCCTGACAGAAGCGGGAATATTTTCTTGAATATCAAGCTTCTTTAGAAGGGAGGAGAAAACCTTGGCAGAGGATTCCTGGATACTGCCGGTGTGTGATACAATAATCTTTATAGTTTTTGAAGATCGGTCAAAGCATGTGATTTCTGAGCCGTACATGAAAATAGGTTTTACAAATTTTTCGTATAGGTTTTTTCCGAGACTGACTGAGACACCGTTGTTGGAGAGTAAGAGAGCCTTGAGTTTGAAAAGTGCTCTCATTGCCTTGGTTTTTAGATATTTTCTAGCAGTTTTGAATTTGCCTGAGGCTGTAAAAGGTATGCCTAGGTAGGTGTAACTGTCTGTAATTTCTATTTCCTTGCCATAGATATGAAATTTGTCTTCGTTTTTTTTCTTGCAACCATTGCCGAAAACAACTACCTTTGTTTTTGAAACATTGACGGACAACTTCCATTTTTTACAGTAATTTTCCAAAGCGCTAATACAATGCTGTAGCCCATGTTTTGACGACGATATCAAAGCGAGATCATCTGCCCATGATAGACAGTTAAGAGATTTGGAGGTTAAAACTGCCGGGTCACATTTCGTTGGATCAAAACACATAGGTATGTCATTAATGAATAAATTGAATAACAAGGGGCTAAGATTACACCCCTGCCTTACTCCGCATACGGAGGGGAAGGAGTTGGATAATCCATTGTCTAATCTAACTGCATAATTAACATCTTCATACATGGATTTAATAATATTAAAGAAATTTCCTCCAATACCACATTGATGCAACTTATAGAAAAGCCCATCTCTCCAAACACTATCAAAAGCTTTCCTCATGTCAACAAAGCATACAAATAATTTCCCCCCCTTTTTTCTTGTGTATTTGTCTATCAGAGATTTTAGAATAAAGATATTATCTGAAGTTCTACATCTTTTCCTGAACCCAAACTGAGTGTCATCTAGTAGCTTGTTATTTTCTGCAAAGTTTTGTAGCCTATTGTTTAGAATGAGTGTAAATAATTTGGATAGACAACTGGAGATTGCTATTCCCCTGTAGTTGTCTACGTTAGATTTGTCGCCTGATTTGTGTATAGGCGTTAGGATGCTGGTATTCCAGTTGGAAGGAAATGTGCCATTTTTAAGTATAGTATTGAAAAGAGTCACTAGTGGCCGACAAAGAGTTTTTGCGCCATACTTCAACATTTCATTTGAAATTGAGTCAATACCGGAAGCTTTTGCCGTTTTCAATAAATTTAGACCATTTAAAACTTCCGCTGAAGTGAACGGAAAATCTAAGGGGTTCGGCGTTTGACTATCTAATTGGTTTAGGTATTCAGTGATCGTTTTTCCAAAGTCAGTGTCAAAACTGTTGTCATTTATCAAATCATTTAGACTTGTAAAATGCTGTATCCATTCTTCGGCTGTAATGTTGGGATCGCAAGTACTTTGGTTTGAGGTTTGTTTACCGTTTACTTCCTTGTCTAAAAATTTCAGAAGTGACCAAAATTCTTTTGGATTGTTTTCGTTCAATTTTTCTAACTTGACCAAAAGGTCAGATTTGTACTTTTGTTTACGCTGCTTGATCATTTTCTTATAGTCACGCAATGCTGTGAAATATTTGTTTCTTGTTTCTTTTATCCAAGGTTCTCTTTTCAATGCCAGCGACAGTCGTTTCAAACGTTGGCGTGAGGACCAGCAGCACTGATCAAACCAAACTTTGCTTTTCTTGCCGCTTTGAGTGGATTTTTTTGTTAATCTATTGGGCTTTGAACTTTTTAGCGACTTTTTGGCTACATCTAACAATAACTCTGTGAAGTTTGAGACAGCCTTTTCTGTCGAACAGAAAGGTGTTTGGCTAAAATTTTGAAATTTTGAAGTCGTATCTTTACTATCTAGAATACTTTGATATACTGATTTTGATTCATCATTCCAAAAGAACGTTGTTGGTTTAGGTCTTATCTGGTTAGTTGTTTTGGGGAGTAGAGGGGAATACTTTGTTGACAATGAGAAGGAAATATGGCAATGATCGGAAAATTGGGTGATTGGGCTAACACTGACATATTGTACATCGGACAATAGAGACTTGCGCACAATACAATAATCAACAACACTAGATCCATTATAGTGATAACAGGTAAAGTCGCCTTTTAGGTCCCCCGCGAATCTTCCATTTAGAATAGTTAGGTCGGCTGCTGAACATAGGTCAATCAATGACTTACCATAGTTGTTTACTTTAATGTCTCTACTATATCTACTTTTGGTGAAATTTAAACCATCCGTCGTCGGGTCGTCGAAGGCAACAGTGTCAAAATGATTTTCTGTTAATGAACCAGTTCTTGCATTTAAATCACCTAATACGATGATATCCCCTAAATTAGAATATTTACATATGTCATTGGATAATATATCAAATGGGGATTCATTCGCCGATTTAGAAGAAGATTCGGGAGGGATATAGGCATTACATAGATATAGGTCATTATCAAGGCCAAAGAAGTGTTTATCAAGCTTACACCAAACACTATCTACCGTACTACTAACTAATTTTGAAATCCCTCTCCTGTACAAACTTTTGAAGAAAATTGCTACCCCTCCCGAGTTACGTTTTGCCCGTTTGTTTCTAACCCTACTGCTAGTAAAGAAACTATATCCTGGTAAATCTAACTCTACATGATTATCCAACCAGGTCTCTTGGACACAGATAATGTCACTATTTTCTACAAAGGTAAGAAATTCTTCATCATTAAATTTCTTAGCACAGCCGCCTTGGATATTCCAAGAGGAGAAGACTAGAGCAGATTTTTTGGGCATCTTCCGAATATGAGTAAGGATACATAATTGCTACACGGAGTCAGTTATTATGGCATATGTCATAAAGACTGGGCATAGAATATATATATATGAGTAACAAAATGGAGTTATAAAACCGAAGAAAGGGAGGGGCTTTACCTCGGTCTCGTTAAATGTTTAAAACGCATGGTTTTACACTCACCAAAGGTCTCAGAATTCAAGCCGTAAGAATGTCCCATGTTTTACTGAGGCGACTTCTTATCTGTCTCCATGGTAGAGCTGACTGTTTGGTGGATGCTATCGGTGATCGTAGTGTGATGGTCGACGTTGTCGCTCGGCTTACTGTTGTCTGGTTTCCGATGGCTGGCTGACTAAGAGGGTTCCTAGTTCCAAGTGGAACGGCGTTCGCACTGTTCTTGAAGGGTTGACCTCTGTTCCAGCTTCGTGTCGGGATGGCGTTGTCATGTCTGGAGTTGGTGGGTTGATACCGCGGCTGGGCATGCTGTCCGAAGGGGCGGTGTTCATGCTCAGGGCGCGCCGTAGGGAGTTGTGAAGGTCCCGCCGACGGTGTGGTCTGCGATGTGAGTGTGCGTTTCACATCCGCAACCAGTAGTTTGGTCCCACTCCTAGGGTCTAGGTGTAACTGATCAGGCAGATACAGTCGTCTGTCCTGGGTTAGCTTCCTGTGTTTGATGTACGTGAAGCCTGATGTTTTTGACAGTTTGAGCACCTCTTGGTTGTAAGTCTTTATGTTCTCATTCAAGGGTGAATTGTGATTCGGGCCCCTTTGTAGTACCTGAGACACTGCTACTCTCGCTTTTGGGAAGGCTTTCTTTGTTGTCTCTATCAGCTTGTCTGTGTTGCGGAGAGTGTCGTGGACGGAGTTAGGATGCCCTTTACTGTTGTCTAGATCATTCGATCCGACGTGAAGAATGACAGTTTCGGTTGTGGCATCGTTCATGTTGCTGATGTTGTCGATGGCCGCCTTGATGGTGCTGCTTCGGTGTATCTTGGTAGTATTTCCTTTGAAGACACGTTCTGGGTCTACATCTCGGAAAAGTGAATCTGCAAAGATTCTGACTCCTACATTCTTACTTCCCACATTGCTGTTACCTGTAGACAATGTGTGACTGTTCACAGAAGACGAGGTGTTGACATTGGCACCGGACGTCTGGCCGTCGGGAACAATGGCTGGTTTGTTGTTTTTCGGGTTGGTGGCATCTGGGACAAAGTTCTGTGAAGTAGACCCTACATTGTTCTGTGCGGCTATGTTGTTCTGTGAAGTGGACCCGTCATTGTCATGGATGATTTTGTTGTCATGGCCCTTGGTCGTGCAACAATGGCAGGAAGCGATCTTCTGTTCCAGCTCTTTTGACCTGTCCACTAGCACCTGGATTTCTGCGTCTTGTATTTTTATGACACCTTGTAGATCGGCGTTAGAGGCTGACAAAGCATCAACTTTGAGTGACATACCATGAAGCCTCTCTTTCCACAAGTTCCTTTCGATCGAGATTTCTCGGATTGCTTCGTCTTTCTCCTTTTTGTGATTTTCTCTCTGTAGGGCCATGTCTTTTATAGACTTGTCGAGGTCAGATTGCAGTTTTGTGGTAGTTTTTCTGATGTGTGTTTCGAGTGACTTCTGGGCGGCTTCAATCTGTGTAGCAATGGTGTTCAGGGTCTGTGCGTGGGTCCTCTCTCGTTCTTTCTCTTTCATGATCAGTTCGTCCCTGAATGTGTTGAGCTTTCCGATTGTGTCTACGTATTGTCTCTGTAGATCGCTGAAGGCGCCATCACTCACTTTGATGGACTTTTCAACGGCTGCCACTCGTTCTAGACATTCAGTTACAGGAGAGTTTGACGTACCTGTGACCTTTTGAGGGCCTCTTTCCTTGTCTGTGGCTGCTGTTTTCTCGGCTGTAGGGGGACTCCCCGGGGGGTCATGTAGATCACCGGTTATGGCGTCATCTGGACTTTGCGCGCCATTTTCCAAATCTTGTTGCAACTGTTCTGTGAATCTATGATCGTTTGAGCTTCCAAATCCATCTAGTGTGCGCGGGAGGGCTGGTTTGCTCATGATTGGTGTCTCGATCACGTTGGTTTGGCGTGGTGTCGCAGGTGTAGACTGTTCATCGCAGATTGCCTGGAAGCTGTTGACGGCGTCCCTGATGCGTTGGGCGCCATCTTTAGCGCTCGACCTTGTTCGTTTGTCAATGTCCAAATTGTTTTTCATTTCAGGGTATAGAATGTCCGCCCACCATTTGGTTTTCTGTCCCTGAACCATCAGACCATTCTTCTTGTGGTAGAAGTGCACTGATAAAATGCCTTTACCTGTCTTTCTTGACGTTGAGGAGTTGACAGACAGACTTGTTGTGCCCGGCGTCGTTTTCCAAGTGACCGTTGTTCCCTTGTTGTTTTCGAAGTTATTGTCGAAGTTGTCCTTGTGAGCTTGGATCCATTTGTCTAAGTGGCTTGTACGAAGTTTCAACCCACACATTCGAGACTTCTCCGCATCTTCGAAGTCAAAGACTAGGGTTTCGTCTATCGGGATTCTGGCGAGGTTGATGTTCCACGGCTTGGTCGTAGGTGTCTTACCCCTTGGTGTCTTGGGCTCTGTTTCGGCTCCCATTTTTTGGTGATCCTCCTTCGTATTAGATGTCAAAATAGCTCTAAGAATTATAGGATGTATACCGCAAAATATATACTCACATATGCACTAAAATATCTTGCCCCGTGAAGAACTATGATACTCCAAAACAAATCATAGACGGAGAGCCAACGACGCGTGACCGCACTCGTCCGCCATCTTGGATGTTAAAGAAATGGCAGGAGAAGGAGGAGGAGTAGAAGAAGAAACATGTCAATATGGGTCCACCACCCGTGGTGAACCCATAATGATGCATGATCATACCACCCCTTGGTACATGGTACTAATGGTACAGCCTACATGTACAAGTTGCCAACCAATTGCAGCTGCCAAAGTGGGGAAGAAAGATTGAAACATTATTGCTTTTGAACTGGCCTGAATGCACAGCAGTCATGAAAAATCAGTTAGAATAAAAACAGCATGATGGCATATGTACCTTCTATTTATATTTTCAATTTATCGGTGCACTAAAAAGGATTTTCCCCATGATATGACAAAAAAGAGCTACAACACAGCTTGTTTATGGGGAAATGCATATTTCTACAGTGACTC
Organism: Branchiostoma floridae x Branchiostoma japonicum; assembly: GCA_013266295.2. NCBI lineage: Eukaryota > Metazoa > Chordata > Leptocardii > Amphioxiformes > Branchiostomatidae > Branchiostoma > Branchiostoma floridae x Branchiostoma japonicum. The sequence goes on from CM023827.1 coordinate 17,006,942, forward strand.
ATTAGTCTATGAGGAGTAAATTTTTGGAAAACTGATACCATGCAACAAAAAACCCAGGCTTTGGCCACATATTTCAAAAACAAAATTATATATCTTGGTCTTGCAATTTCAAGGTGTTAACTTAGACATAACATTTGCATTAAGTTTACAAGGATATGAGAGACCCATGTTGTCTACAGAAAATTAAAAAAACAAACAACTTACCTGTGATGTTTAAGCTTGACAGAAAATCTTCGGGCTTTAAGAAGAAATGAAAGACTCTTTACTTCTACTTGTAAGAACTGCGGCAGTGCCTGTAGTGTAAGAAGCATGTGTTCAGGGTAGCTGTTCCTTTACTGTATGTAGCATACAACTTTAAGTTAATGTTATAAATTGCTAATAACAATCTTACTTGTATCTTGTTTTTCATTGTCTTATGATAATAGCTGGTATAACCTTGAAGCAGTCGTACCCCTTAAGCTTGCTACTTCATGTCACACAATAATTCTATCTAGGTTTCTTCACAAGGAAATCCAGTTTTCCTGACAAGGAAATGGGAAGGAGACTAAAAATTTGGCTTCATTTTGTTTTGTTTTTTCCCCTGAATATTTTCAGTCATCAGGTGTATATTTGTCAAGGGCACATTAGCTAACCAGTTGTGACTGAAAAGTGTTCGTATTTATGGCAGAAATATCATAAACTTTCACATAAATACACAATGTGTATAACAATATACATGTAATCCCAAAAGAGGTTGTTGTTGCACAGTTTGTCTGGATGATAAGCTTTCAATCTTTTCAACAAGAAGAATCCCAAACATAAGACAAAGGTAAAGACTTACCTAGAGACAGTGTCCTGAAGAAATGTGAAACTTGATCCAACAGACTGAAATGGAGACGTTTACTTGGAAGTGTGCACCTGGTCGGAAGACTTATAAAACAGCCCAGGAAATCACACCTGTGGCAGTGGTACCTGGCACGGCAAACCTACGTATATGGAACTACGCAGTTTGTTTTGACTTGCAAAAAATGCCATTGAAGAGCGTATGCATGGCTGTTCTATTCACATGGTTGTGACTCATACCCATGATCTTGACAATTGGGGTAACAGCGTTAAGTGAAGATAGCTTTAAGCTGTTGAAGCGTAGCCCCAACATTCTTCTTGACTTCTTCTGTTGGCTGCTACTTGCAGACGACTGCGAGTTTTTTCCAGTCTATTCTATTTCTGTCAAGGTCCAACATTAGACATGGAAATAGAACACTTAGTGGGAGTTTTGTTTAATGTGTGGATAATGAAAAACATTATCAAACAATAGGAAGCATGTTAGTTATGCCAATCATGTTATATCTTATGTACATATGCAAGCCTTCATACCCCCTCCTGTACATTGTTTTTCTTTTGTATAATTCTCTATTCTGTATTTATCTTATTGTGCAAATAAATAAAGATACAATGTCATTATGTAAATACATGACATACATGTGCAGTTCTCATGTATGTTTGTATTTTTGAGCACCATGACTTTTATTGTCATCCGATGAAGGTTATCCCTGTAACTATAAGAACAAGTGAGTTTAAGTTTCTTCAACGTCTTGAATTTTAGGGGGAAAATCATTCCGGTCAGAAAGGATGCGAATAATTTGGCATTTTCACATGGAATTAAACCCATTGCCTATAGTTTAGACACAGAAGTAACTGATGTTGTCGGAAAGAGAGTTATAAACAAGACAATTTTATAGAAATCATCCTGCCATGGAGATTTTCACAATAACCTGCTGCATGATAGCCTGGTTACCAAACCTATTATACATGTAGCTCCCAAGTCCTACATCCTCTTCGCTTATATTTGCCAAGAGGATGTAGGACTCGGTAGCTATAATGGGTTTGGTAACCAGCCTACTGCATGAGGCATGGTTAGGCCACACCAATCTGATTTGTTGCTTCTCGGATTTTTCAGAAAAAATATGAAGCGACGGGGCGAAAAAAAAAACAACAGGCCTAGGCATCCATATCATAGCCCAAAATGCTACAATAGGAGCCATGAAGTCAACATAAAAGGCTGGCTTGAAATTTCAAATGAATTTTGAACTTTTAATGAAACCACTGCATTGATAGATGGAAAAAATGTAACAACTAGGAAGAAAAGGACTTTCTTCAACTGTTGGGGGCAAATATGAGCATTTTTAGTTGATTCAAAACCAGAATATCTTTTTTTTTTTTTTTTTGCAAATCAGAAAAAAATGAAGAGGCGAATCCGAGAAGCAACAAATTAAATTGGTGTGGCCTTACTGCCCACAGAACACATCAAAGGTCAATCTGGGCAAAGGGGCACATCACATTCAAAGCAAAAGCATACCTGGAAATAAGGCTCAATCCTAAAATCAGTTTTCACCAAAAACACATCACTTCTTATATTTTTCAGCCATGCTATTATTTCATGTCATTTTGCAGCAGATTATTGGTGGTGTGGTCCCGCAAACCTGGACCCGCAAAACCCTTTCATCACTTTTTGGCCGCACACTTCCACAGACTGGAAGAACTTTGGTGTGCACCATTAATTCCCAGCTATTGTTCCTGAGAAGCTACCAGCCAATCACATACTGTAGCCTCTTGTCCGTGATTGGCTTGTAACCTTTCCGGGCTGCGTGATTGGCTGACCGCTGGCCAGCACTCTAACTGCCCTAGAAGGATGGATGGATGAACTCTGATACACTTTTGTGGAAAAAGATGCTTTAGAGAAAGCTGTCATTGAGCACAAAACAGGACTTGGTATGCACATGTTGACAAGCTGGGTTTATATGTTGTTTATTTGTTGTGTGTTCTACAGGTGGACACCGCTCTCCATGCCATGATGAATGAGAACAGCGTGGATTACATCGCTAAGTTCTCGGAGCTGGCGGCCCAGGTGGCTGGGTGTGCCACGCCCTCCAACACCAGGACGACTGACAGCGACACAGAAGCACTGGGGTTTTCATGCTTAGCATCAGATGTGGACATTACTGAAAAAAGATAGTGGCAGTGCTCTCTTCCACTCAAGCTTTTTGCAGTGAGGCAGGACTGGATTATGCAATCACTATATTTTTGGCCAATTGCAAGTAAATATATTTATATTATGCAATTATCAAACAGATCTTAAGAAAGATTCACAGCTATTGAAATAGAGAATTTTCACAGATATTCTTGTTTGCATTCCTAAAATCACTGAATACATTTGAAATATTGTAACTGGTCTCTCTTATTTTCTTTCTTATTTGCACAGTACCAGTGACTGGAGTGTAGGTGTGCTATTATGCACTAGCATTGTCAAATATGTCACAATAAAGCCCTACAGTAACTTAAAACTGCCATGTTTGTCTCTCTGTGTAGTTTTTGGGTTCTTTTTTAAAGGTATTCACTGTGTAGTACAAGACTAACGGTTTGAGCATAACCACAGTATGTTCTTTTGTACCTAGTCTGGGTGCCATCCTGCATTGTTTACGTTCGCTCCAATAGTCACTACCCACCAACCAACGACTATCGGAGCGGACATAGACTAACCAGGATGGCAACCAATCTACTTTGTACCAGTCATGAATTACAATTTGCACATGTACTTGTACATGTCATCTAATCGCAGTCCTAACTTACCCAGAAAGATTTAGGTGAAGAAAAAACTCAAGCAAACAATAGGAACACTGTCCACTGCACCAAGTGCAGTACCGTATTTATCCCTCTTCTTATTTAAACAAATAAACCAATATATAATAAGGCCACAGCAAGCAATTTTTATGAGGGACAACAGTACACACATTAATTTTCGCCTGATTAAAAAAAGAAGAAATTTTGTTGCCCTCCAACAGTGGTCAGTATGCTGAAAATGGGCAAAATACATGTAGCCATAAACATCAGATCAGAGTGAGAGACCATCAGGGATCCAACACACTTGAGGCACCATTGCTTGTGTTTGATGACAAGTGTTGACAGTGTAAGGTGTTCCAGCGTATATGAATACCCAGTGTAGTAGTTGCTCATGATGGTACGACAAGCTCTTTTCTACACTTGTTCTAGTAACGTTATACACAATCTACAAGGACAGGTGATACTGTTGAATACAGGAAAAAAAGACCTGTTGGTTGTGATATCATGCTTTGTGTCCTCAATTCTTGTTTAACAAGGTTTATGATCTCAAAGTTTGAAAATTAATTAATGTAGACATCTATCTTTTTTAATTTTTGCCCACCTTGTTTTTTTTTCCTTATCGCATTAAATGCAGAGGATGACATCCATAAAATTAGCTTGCTGTGGCCTATTACAACAGGCCTACATGTAGGTCACTGGGTGTTCCCCATCAGTCTGTTACATGTACATTGTAAAGCCTTCATGTATAAAGATTCCCTTTAAATCACACGAAATTTCTGACACTTATTTGTATGATTGTGTACTCTGCATATCCTGTACAAAAGTAGTCTGATTCAGTCTCTGAATATCTTGTGGAAAAACTGTATACCCAGTGGAAAATTGAGATTGTCCTTTGAGAATCCTTTTTTTGTTGGGTATAATGTGCTGTCTTCTCCTTGAAAAAAAAAATGCCCCGGGTAACTCCTGTGGAACTCAGTCTCTCCCTCCCCCCCCAAAAAAAATGCAATGATTTGCCTACAGTAGTTTATATTGTACCACATTAAAGTAGCCTGGGTACCATCCGGATTTTGGCTCCCCTATGCACGAAAAATCGTGATTTTTTCGAGCGTAAGGGGGCCAAAATTCGGATGGTACCCAGGCTAACATTAAAGCCGGCACATTGGACATGCTCAAAGTTAGGTTTATGTTGAAAATGCAATAATATGAACATGGAACACAAACTCTAAAAGGTCTTAAGAACCAACTGTATTGAGGACTAAACTTTGTGAATGTTTCACCACTTAAGTCAAAAGAACATCATAAATTTAGAAGTGAATGTACCTGTATGCTTGCTTACATGTTATTAGTGCAGGCACCCCCTCCCTGCCCCACACTCAGTAAGTCTAACAAGAAATCAGAGATTTTAAACTGAGGTGAGGTGAGATGAGGAAGTAGATATACATGTACAAATGTAGGTGAGGTGAGGAAGTAGATATACAGTGTAGTTTGTGAACCCAAACATACAAACCTAGCATAAATTACAGTAACTGCCACCCAAACCAAGGAGGTTATTCTCCGTATAGCCTTCTTGCCCAAACTAATACTGCTGTCCTGGAAGTTACTACCTTGGCTCCCCTTGGCTTTCCTGAAGTTTCTGCAAAGCTTAAGATTAACTTTCCCCAAACTGTCAACTATAAACAGAAGAAAGCCTTTAGTTTTAGTTAAACTGGCTTCACCAGGTCCTCAGTAGCCTGGATGCCAGACCCATAGCAGCGGCCCAAACACACAGGGAACTTTGGGCCTGGTGTGCTGTGGGTCTGGCATCCAGGCTAGGTCCTCAGTCCTGTCGGCTACAGCTGAGTGAGCGAGTGTTGCAAAGCAAACTAGAGTTCCACGATCTCATACCTTCGCCAAATGAGGTTACCCTTTATGATTGACAAATGATAGATTTCACCCCTAATTATGCAAATAAGATCCTCATTTGCATGAATTACATCAGTTGATCATATTCTCCTCTCAATGACAGTGTTATCTTAACAATGAAGGTAATTCTAGCATTTCCTCATAAATTATGCAAATGAGGTACTGATTTGAATAAGTTATGTTGAATGATGTTCACCTCTAGTCAACTTCGAAATGCACAAGTATGAAATTGCCAACATCAACCACTATGGAATTATAGTATTTTCTGATTGATTATGCAAATTAGGTCTTCATTTACATAATTGATATATGGCGATGTTCCTCTCATTCTTAATTACACATGTCACAAGGTAGAATAGTCATATCATGGAAGGTAACTGAATTATAGAATTCCTTCATTATTTAATTATGCAAATTAGATCATAATTTGCATAATTGCCGTCTAATTATGTCGAGCATCACTTAAGCTACCTACACACCAAATATCAAGTTCCGCTGCAGTACCATAACAAGCCGCCAGGGGGCCCAAAATCTAATCACTTCGAGGTCTCATCAAAACCTACCCACCTACCAAATATGAAGACAATCCATTTAAGCCTTCTCGAGTTATCGTGTTTACAGACACACACACACACACACACACACACACACACACGAACGCCTACGAAAACATAACCTTCTTGGCGAAGGTAAAAATAGGATCAGACACATTCTTGGCACATGCTCATGTCCTGGTACTAACAGTCCTTGTCTTCCTAGTTGTTTATGTTTTGTTGAAATATACATGTATTTTAACCTCAACTTTATGATGATGTTGGGGTTGCATTATATTAACCTAAGGCCATGTAAGAAATGAAAATAAAGAGTCTATTATTCGCCATACCATAATCTGTGTGTTTAGCCATTTGTTCAACCTTCATGACCACGTAGATTTCATAATGAAGGCAACTTTTTTTTTTTGCTAAACTTTTTTTTTATTCGCACGCTCGCATCAGTTTTGGGGTACCCAGAGGATGTCATCCATATAATCAAATCAACATGGCCTAACGTAGACGTTACACCTAACATGGGGATGGTCCATTTCTGCAAAAGGTTGGTAAGGAATACAGTCGTCCGTTTTTATATGGCAGAGATGGAGTGAAATATGCTACAGTTGCTCTCAATTGTTGCCATAACTTTTTAACCTCATATATGATATATAAGGACTCCATCAACCTGCTAGTACGCGATCATGAGGGATAATCCTACTCTCCAAGCAGAGGTTGGTGGGGGAAAGATCGTTACCTTTTTATATGTTCCGTTTTTTTCTGTTGCTACTGTTGGCGGGGAGTAGCGACAGAAAAAAACGGGACATATAAAAAGGTAACGATCTTTCCCCCACCAACCTCTGCTTGGATAATCCCAAACATTACTGAACGCACTGTCGTACCGGCAGGGGGCGCTGTTTAGTGATATGCCAGATAGAAAATTTACAGAGGCTGTGTATGAGGTTCTAGCTTATGTGCGATCAAACATAGTTCAATTGAATATCCATGAATCAGGTTTGAAACTTCCAAATTAAGACCGATAAAATTTTCAAATATAAACGATGGTAGTAATGTTAGCGTTAACGTTACATATGTGCAAATATGGCTTTCCTTATTAATAGAAGAAGTGGTCGAACAGTGTTTTACTTCAATTTGGCGCATGCAGAGCCTCTGCTTAGCGTTATAGTAGAGGCTAGAGGGAAACAAAGAAGACGGTTTGTGTGTGGAGGTGGGGGTCTTTGTATCAAAGATCTAGTGTTTTAAATTGCATATTTAGTAGCACATCTATCAGCTAAGAGAACATGGAGAAAGAACAGATATCGTACTGGGGGAATTCAAGCGAGCAGATTTTGGTGGAACACTTCCCGATGCACCGAGCGTGTCGAGACGGTAACGTGTGCTCGCTGAGTTCTCTTCTGGAAGCCGGTGTTTTTTCTCCGTACGAGGAGGACCAGTTTTACGGCTGGACTCCCGCTCACTGGGCTGCATACTTCGGCAAGGTAAAGGAGAATATTTGTTATTACACACGTAGTGGTAAAATCGTTGATTGGTGAATTTGTTGTGAAGTTTCTGTGAGAGGAGTGAATGGACAGGTCTGCCTGCCAGAACCAGACTGTTTTTGTTATGTTGTAAAATGGCGGGAAGATGTGAAAAACTGGCAGCCATGCCAGCGCTAGTAACACACGTGGATCTCCCGGGTAAACAAAGAGAACACATTTTTTTCAGTCAGCTTTTCTCTCAGCTATTACAGAGATGAGATTTTACAGAGTTTTACAAAGATTACAGTTAGAAACATGGTGAACTTGTGACACATTCGCCAGTCAGACGACATTTTCTGCTTGGACTGACCTGTTTTTTTCCGTCCGAGTGTTTGTGTATTGTAATGTTAGTAACGTTACATGTACGTATTCGTTACCAAGCTATTATAATTTGTAAAACGGTGCTGAGAGACGATACTTCTGACCCGGCCCCTGTAAAATACTAGTAGTGAGTCTGAGATCGTGCCATTTTGTGCAGTTTTAACGGTTTCTTATTGAAAGTAATTTACGACGTAACGGGAGGGGCCCATATTATTTTGATGGAGGCACCAGACCGTCCCTGCCCCAGGGCAAACTGCCAGACCAGACACTTCAGTGTTGTTTATCGAAATTTTATTTGGGGTCATCATTTTACATAGTTACATGTATACCTGTCACTAGCCGCGGCGACTGTTGCAGGGCTTTTTGCTTGCAGTCTTATTAGGGCTAAGGCCATGTTGATTTGATTATATGGATGACATCCTCTGGGTACCCCAAAACTGATGCGAGCGTGCGAATAAAAAAAAGTTTAGCAAAAAAAAAAAAAGTTGCCTTCATTATGAAATCTACGTGGTCATGAAGGTTGAACAAATGGCTAAACACACAGATTATGGTATGGCGAATAATAGACTCTTTATTTTCATTTCTTCACATTTTCTTCTTCCTTTGGAATTGATTTTAGTATTCTACGATATTAGTATAGTTTTCCAATATTTTTTTTCTATTTACGGCATATATTTGCTCATTTTGCAGCTGCTTTGTACGATTTCCAGTATGGTCGAAAACTTTTCTTTTTTTTGGAAACGAACGAAAATTGATGCGCGCGCGGATGTCATCCATATAATCAAATCAACATGGCCTAATGTAAAAGACTGCAAGCAAGAGAAGCCCTGCAACAGTCGCCGCGGCTACAGTTACATACCAGCAGAAATCGTTGTGTTTGATATGGAGATTTTCTCTTTGTCCTTTTAATCGCACAGCTTTGCATAATCTATTATGAAATATTATAGGCGGGGTAACGTTAACATGCATTTGGAAGACCCGTGAAACCCAGGGTTGAGTCTAAGCAAGTGTAACAGTGGGGTTCAAGCGCCACCAACTGACCAGCCCAACGGGTCCTGGACCTTTTGGCCTAGCGGTTATGGTGATGACTTGTGGGCTGGCTGCCCGGGTTTGGCGCGGGTTCGATTCCCGGCATCCCGGAAGCCAGGGGTTTTCCTGTTTCTACTCGCCTCTAGCATTTCACTGGTTCCCACACCGGGAATCGAACCCGGGCCCAGATTTATTTGGTCCGAAATGTTTTCTCAAGACACATGTCATGTCTACTGTGGTAACGTTACAGTATGTTGAAGAAGGGCAGCTCACAACATGGAAGTTGAGAAGGCCAATGTGTAGTAATATTTTCCCATTAGTTTTTACTGTTGGTGACAATGTTGATATTTTGATGATAATTTCCGACACATGTTGAAAATGTTCCTTTTCCAAGCAAAGACTGCTTTTGTCTGATTTGGTTTTTGATCAGAAGTGATGCTGAAACTACATACACTACCGGGGGTATAAATGTCACCTTTATGTGAATTTGGCAGATGAACTTCAAGAAATGTGTGATGATGTGACTGACAGATAAAGATATGTGAAAGGGGGAATTTGGGGAAATGTAAATCGTGACATGGGGATACTTAACAGCCACCCTGGACGCTAAGCACCACCATGTTTGTATCTTTATATGTGTCACTCACTGCCTGCGGGCAAAATCACTATGCCTTCATTAAAACTGGCTCTGTCAACATCTGAGAAGTCAAAGCCCCCTAAGTTTGAAAATCAAAAATCATTCAACTCCACTTTTCAGCTAATCTCCAAGCAGATCTTTTGGTGGCTGCAAAGACAGTATCCATTGGCCAGACAGTTACCATTAGCCACCAAAGATCTGCCAGAACTCGCACAGGGAGGAGCACTTCTTTTCAAAAATGGTGTTGCTGCCCCTCCTTGTGCCCCTATTAACAGCAATTAAAAGATTGGCCGCGCTAAGGCTTTTACAAGCGGTTTATAGCTTGAATCTGGGACGAACGCGATGACCCGGCATGTCACAGGAGGTTTCGCGAAGTCCCGGCGCAGCCAACAGCATCGCAACGCAACAACGCAAACGTATAGAAAATTAAATCTTGAGATTTGTCCCGAAAACTAGTACTTTAGTACACAAAAAAAATTAAAGGACAAGGAAAGTAATTTTTCAGTTTTGGTGCCTTTCAACCCAAAATCCTGTTTGCAAAGGGTGATTCAAACAGGTGAATCACCTTTTGCTCAGACACCCTATAATTCTTAGATTTTGGACACAACTACAAACAAAAAGCGTCCGTCAAAAGATAATGTGATCGTAATTTTCCCTCGAGTCACCGCTAGCCGCTCCGGCATTATGGCGATACTACGGCTATACTACAAATGGTAACTGCCTGGCCAATGGACACTGTCTTTGCAGCCACCGGAACATCTGCTTGGAGATTACTTTTCAGCTATTTGCACAATTATGGATTATCCATATGATTTCATGATTCACATTTCCGAAACAATTCGATATTTTCCACTGTAGTCACATGATAAAGTAAATGAACCCAAACTCTACAGCCTAATTTCAAAATTCAAGTAATACAAGAAAGGTTTTCTTATTTTTCTGACATACAGGCCGTACCAATTTGATCAATTGGTTCTCGAATTCGCCTGTTTCATTTTTTTCTGATTTGCAAAAAGATTCTGATTCTGAATCAACTCAAAAATGCTCATATTTTGTCCCCAACAGTTGAAGAAAGTCCTTTTCTTCCTGGTTGTTACATTTTTTCCATCTATCAATGCAGTGGTCTGATTAAAAGATAAAAATTCATTGTTGAAATTTTAACCCCGCCTGGTATGTTGACTTCATGGCTCTTATCGTTGCATTTTGGGCTACCGGTATAATAGGATGCCTAGGCCTGTTTTTATTTTTTTTATTTTTTTTGCCCTGTCACTTCATATTTTTTCTGGAAGAAATCTGAGAACCAATAAGTTAAATTGGTGTGGCCTTAACATCCAGAATAGGTTGTGTATTGTATAACTCTTATTTTTCCTTACCGTACGTTGTCCCACACTACTATAGTAATACCTAGATGCACCGGTGCCCCTACAGTCACCAATTTTGGGCGCCTAAAAGTGCTTATGCACCCAGTATTTCGAGCCCTGTTGATGTAAAAATGTTTGAAAGACTGCTAGTACATGTATACAAATAGTAAATTTGCAGATTTTTCCTTATTTCTGCTAGTACAAAATGTACATCATGTAGCGACCTACATTTGTAGTAAGGCCCAGGAAAAAATGTTGTGTTTCCTGTTTCAGTCCTGAAAAAAAGTAGGGTCGGTAGGTTAGGGATTATCTTTTTTTATTTAGACTTTGGTGATTGGTGTGTTTATATAAGCTTACGTTGAAAACCGACTGTACAATGTTTCGTCACTCAGGTCATGGAGCTAGAAAAGGTCGATCAACCCAAAAAATCTATGTCCCTTGCAGGGTAGGCTCTAAACTCAGGTTCAGGTCTGGGCGAAACTGGCCACATTCACGGAGCTTAGGCTGACGCTTGCCAATGGCGGATGGCAATGTTTTCTCCATTTTGCAGCTAAATTTTCTGATCTATGGAAGGTTTTAGAACAAAAAGGGGAAGGTGAATTTCCAACGTTCTGGGGGGGGGGGGGGGGTTTGGGGGGGGGGACATGAACCGAAACGTTTTTAACGTTTACAAGTCTGGAACCGGTCCAGTGTTTTTTATTTTATATGATTTGTGTATAAGTTATTATCTTGATGGTGTGTTAGTAGACGGGGGGGGGGGGTGCATCAAACCAACACATAGTTGTGTCTCCCAAAAGCCCCTGTCACACATTCAGAACCTTCACAGCTGACCAAGGTTGGCAGAAGTTCAGGAACAGTCTGGCCAGATTTAAGCTATGCCTACCTTTCTATACGAATCGAATTTGAGTCAAATTTGACTGCCAACCACGCCCTGACCTACTTCCGAATACCAGCCAACCACCAGCCAACCATGGCCAAACCTCCTGTCAACGGCAGATTGTTTTAAACATATTGAAACATTTGGCTGCCACAGTCAAACAGTAGTAGACCTCACCGAACACCAGCCGACCTTGCTCCTGACCTACTCCTAACCATGGTTGGGGGGAGTTCGGCTAGTGTTCGGGAGGCCATATTCAGCTATGTGTGACAGGGCCGACTTAACTTGATCAAGTTGATATACCAGTAACCTTGTCTGTTGTACTTCCAGTTGGAGTGCTTGCGACAGTTGATTATGTCAGGTGTGAACAAGGATGTGACCACACAGAGGTTCTCCCAAACACCCGCCCATGTCGCTGCCTTTGGGGGTCATCCTCACTGTCTCCTCTGGCTCCTGCAGGCTGGTGCTAACATCAATGCCCAGGTAGTTTTCACTGTTACTAGTGTTAGTCTCAAGTTCTGTATGTGGACCAGGGCTCTCTCTATCCTCAACTTCCAATTCATCAAACTGCATATAAAAATGATGTAAATTTGTACCTCAAATGCAGGAAATGGCATTTTAAAGGACTAAAACAGTAAGACGTTAAAAAATTTCCAGGTGGAGCTTATAATTACCCATGGCCCCACTGTAGATTTCTCATGCCTTCAGCAGTTGGCATGGTGCTTCATCCCTTCCACCAAAACTTACAGGATGGAGAGAAATTGGGAGCAGGAGAGAGAACCCTGATTTGGGCTGTCATTTAAATGAGTTACCTTAAAGTTAAACAGTATAAAGGTAAGGACAGCCATGCATGACAGTCAGTGGTTCAACATTCAAGTCACCGGTACATACAAATGTTATGGGTGTTCCAGCCTGTATGATAACTAGCTGTATCACACTGGGTTCTAACAGTTATCACATGGGCTTCTAAATGTTCCATAGGATAATTCGGACGTGTTTCCCGTGCGTTGAGTGCGCCGCTTTAGAAAATTCGAATACGGGATTCGAATGTTGGAATAATTGATGTTGTTACAATTTTTGTTTAGGAACACCCAATGTTGGTACACTTTGCATTGAAATGTGTGTTTTTTTGGATCGGTATGACATAAATAAAATACAACACGGTGTATTCCGCATCACCCTCAGTCCCAGCCCTCCCACGGGTCAGGCTGGTACCGGTGTAGTATTTTCTATGTATATTATTTTATGGCAAGCTGTGTGTTTGATTTCAATACAAGAAAGAGAAATGATGTACAACAGAACAGTTTGCTTTCCCAAGTAGTCCTTATCATTACAAATTACTGCCACCTGGAATTTCTCCTTGGTACAGTATTTGGAATGCAACATTGTGATGTTACTAGTCACATGTTCACACATGGTCTGATATGTTTTAGGATTACTTGGGGGAAATGCCTATCCACAAAGCAGCAAGAACTGGAAGTACAGAATGCACAGGTCTACTACTGGCACATGGTGCAAAATCAAGGTAAGACCAGGTCAGACTGAAGACAAACTATATTTGTAGAAAAAAAGTTGTTTAGTTTAGGGCTGCTGACTGATTTGCCAGCCTTTAGATAAACCTTCTCACAGCCACTAAGACATGTTCATACCAGACTTCACATAACGGGTTAATTCCTTCAGCGGGGTTAAACCGGTTATGTCTTCTTAGATAACTGGTGTTCTTATGAAAAAAGCATGGCGACAAGACAATACAGAGACCCAGGTTTCGAAGTTCATGTCCTTTTATTATGATTGTTTGTTTCTTTTGCATAGCCAGTAAACCACCTTTAGGCATAACAGTTAACACACAAGTTTTGTACAGCAAGTGTACGTAAAAGCTGCATTAGACCAGACTGTAAGGTTTGAACCATTCAAACTTAGATGGGTCTGCATTGGTTGATTGTCAATAAAAATGTAGTCCCTGGAAAATAACACCTGCTTCTGGAGTTGAGTTCCCTTTTATACTGAATGCCGGTGATGTCATTTGTCATCAGTGTATGTAACAACAACGGCATGAGCCCAGCTGACCTGGCCAGGAGTCAGGGGTTCCAGGAGTGTGCCCAGGTCCTGCTGCAGACCCAGGGCCAACTGCAGCCCCATTCAGACCAGAACGGCTTTCAGCACACCAATGGCCTCACTGTCAACAGGCTCAGCAGAAAACGTGGGCTGGACCCAGAATCTCACCTTGAAGGAAGCAAACGAACCAGGAATGATGGTGAGTTTTTTCCTGCCAAGAAAATTGTGGAAACTGTGGATGGATGAATGCTAATGATAGGGAGGCCCACACACAATTTTGTTAAAAAATACAATTTTTGCAGTGCTAATAAATTTGTTCTTAACACTTATGTGTCTTTTTTTATTGTTTTTCTTGTAGTACGTGATAGGGTCAGTAGATCCTGAAAATTTCACCCCCCTACGATGTCGGGAAGGTAAAAATTTTAGCCCTCCAACATGCTTCCCAGAGCATTTTTTTCCCTATAGTTAAGCTGGGATTGTTAACCGGGCCAGGTCTGAAAAAATGATTTTTTTTATTTGAAGTCGTAGAAGACTGCGGTTTGCGCCATATGATAGGGTTTTGGACCAATCACAATGATCAAGTTAAAAATTGCTGATATGAGGCTTATTTATGGCAAATTATGCAAATTTTATGCAAATTAGTTTCCCAGCATATTTGCTGATAGACAATGATGTAGCATTTTTAAGTCACATCAAGTACGCCATTAAAGGTTTTTGTGACCCTATAATTTATGAAGCTAGTGTACCCAACCCCTTCAATCACCTGAAAAAGTCTCAAGCTTCAGAGAGACTCCTAAAATCCAGAATGTGAAGCTGAAAATGCTTTTGTATACCATATGCCGCCCCCCCCTCTGATTGCTTAATAGTGACCACCTTAGAAGTGCCAAAATTTTCACTTCTGACAACACTACAAAGACCAAACTTCATACAGTAACACAACATAACAAGCTGTACAATCTGTCATATCTATTTATTACCATCTTTAAAAATATGCATTTTATGACTTGTCAAAATGTGCAGAAATGTTCAAATTTCAGTGCCCCCCTCCCCCATTGTACAAGGAAACTACAATATCAGCCCTTAAACTTCATCTAAAAAAGAGCGGTTGGGTCAGAAAGGTGTAAAACCTGTACACACCAACTGGGTTAACAAGTGCAACAATTCAATCATGTTATAATCTACTTTCCATAGAATCTAAGTCCTACCAAGCATCTCCTTTGGAGTGCCCCCCTCCCCCCTTGCTACAATGTATTGACCACTTCACTTCAGATGTGCTGAAATTCTTACTTGCCTTAATGGCACAAAAACAAAACTTCATGTAGTGTCATCAAAAACAAGTTTAAACACCTGAACATATTACCATACATCACATGTAATAAATCACTTCATATATTTAAATCTTATGTAAAATGTTTAGACAGTTGTGCCCCCCCCCCCCCACGGCCCGGCAATCATGCAATACATGCAACAAATCTCGATGGCAAATGTTTGTATACAAAAATATAAAATCATACAATGCTCACTGTTCCAATCAAGAAGTCTGATACTAATTAGTAGCCATGTCCGAATCATCTGATTCATACCAATCCATAATCTCAGCCAGAGGAATGTTGTCATCATCACTATCATTACTTTGCTGTTCTGCTCTCCTCTTCCCCGAAATATTAGCCAAAGGAATGTTGTCTTCATCACTGTCACTACTTTGCTCTTCTGCTCTCCTCCCCCCCGTTTTTTGATATGACAAGGGTAGATAGTCATCCAAGTCATCACAGACGTTTGGATTCGAAATGATAAGTTTTGACAATAATCTTTTTCTATCTTTTACATTCAGTTTGCTCGTGTTCTTAATTTTGCCACCCTCTGACACCTCCATTCCTAGCCGAGACAGTTCTGCCCAGAGAGACAGCTGGAACAACAAGTCTGGTCCTTTCAGTGCTTGTATCTGGGTGCTGGCAGTTATCAGTCCATTTGTGGAAATACTATGTAAAAGTTTATTTCTCTTCTCTTCCTTTCTTCTTGCTGTGGCCTGTCTTTTCCTCTTTCTTTCCTCCCGTCTTGGCTGTTCTGTTTCATAAAGTCTTTTCACTTGCTGTTCTTTAGTTCCCCACTTCAGCCTCTGCTTCTTTGCACCTTTTCTTGCTATGGCACAAAGCCGTTCCTGTGCCTCAGCAGGCTGTTTTGCAAGCCAAGCTGCAGGTCTATCTTGCTTTGCTTTTACCATGCATGCATAGGTCAGTGGATTTGCTGCTGGGGACACAGCTTGCTGCTGGGCCAAGATACCAAAGTCTTGTTCAACTCTTAAGTTTGTCGCATCTCCCACCAGCTTCGCAGCATCCTGTTGGTCAGCTGTAGGACTGTCATACTCTCCGCCAGCCATATGCTCATAAGCATGCTGTTTGAGTTTATCTGCTCCTGCCTTGCACATTGCACTTAATGTGGACTTGGTCAGTGCATCTGTGTCTTGGGGCTGACGTATGGACAAAATGTACTCTTTCAAGCTGTCGTCTCTTGCTCCATCCCACAGCTGATCTGATCCCTCAAACAGGGGTTCAACATCTTCTCCCCACTCCACAAGCTTGTTGTAGACAGTCTGGTAGAAAGTGTTCATTTCTAGAGGTGTCTGGGCATCCATTGCCTTTTCATACAGTGGCAACAGCACTTCGTAGTACATCACTGAGTAAGCCCTTTCTTCTGCAACAACCCGTTCGTCAAAGAACCCATCATATACTGCACTTTCAAGTCTGTTTAACGACCCTTTTTGAAGCTTCTTGTCAGTCAGGTATAGCAGAATCAGGTCCTTTCCTGCACAGCATGGAACAGCATTGTAGAAAAATACTAAGAATCTGTTACCAACAATAGGTTTAAACAGTTTTTGGCAAGATGCATCCAGTTCATCATGTGCCAAAGAGAATCCAAGTAGCTCCTTTCCCTCACAGTATTCCTTTTTTGATTCAGTGCAAAGCAATTTGTCTGTGGCATAAATATGTGCTTTCGCTCCCAACATCCCTCGGTGTCTTGTGTTGGTTCTGTCGTACTTCACATGTACTTGTGCTGCCTCAGACATAGCCTGAGCTGTATTTTGAATTTTGTGAGCTGCACAGGAAAATCCATGCACCTTCGTTCTCTTTTCCTTTTCTTCTGGAGATAATGCATTCCACCCGGGGACAGTTTGCTGCAGCTTTTCACCTTTCATGTCTTCCAACAACCGTGTTACTTTACCCTCCACTACAGCCCTATCTTTCATGTGGCTTTTGATTTGGCCAACATGTGCAAAGCTGCCATCCATTCCAAGCATGGTGCCCAACTCTTGAAGCTCATTTAACATTTCTGTTAAATTTGATACTGTCGCTTCAGCAGTTTCATTATGCACAGGAGCAATTGAAAGAGAAAACACTCTGTCCTTTGTTTCCTCCTCTGTGGCACGCAGTACGACTTTATGAGACAGCCAGTGCAGTTGACCACGAGTGGTGTGGTCGCTTTGATAAGCAACCTGCTTATCTTCACGACTGGCCCATGCGGTGAATCCCTTGATTGTGGCCAGGTAGCCAGCTTCCACCTTGAGTCGCTGGGCTGTCGTTCTCTTTGGCAATGTGATTTCTTCTGTATTGATGTCCGTTAGATTCTTAAGTACTGTGGTGACAACGTCATGAATTATGTTGCACGAAACACCTATAGTCAACAGGTGGTAATACACAAGGCGGACTTCTACGGTGTACGACTTTCCACATCTTGTCTCCAACAGAGTTAGTTCTTCTATACGTTCCTTTAACTGAACTTCCCTGTCTTCAGCCTGCTCAAGCCTTGATTCCAGCTCATTGACAATTCCCTCATAGAAAATTTCAGCAGCCTCTATTACATTTTCTAGATTTTCCTCAGCTGCTTTAATTCTACATTTCAGTTCCTTTACCTCGGCATCTTTCTTCTGCAATTTCTTCTCTAACCTTGTCTTCTGAACATGAACAGTTTTTAGGTCCTTGATTTTGTCATTTTTTCTCTGCACTTTTCTTTCCTGGTCTTTTATTTGCAACTTCAGCTTGTGCACATGCTGCTCTGCGATCTTCTGTTTATCTTTTTCCATTTTAGTTTCATTGAGGTCATCCATCATGTCCTCTGCTACTCTTTTCCAGAAGTTGGTTTGGGCAGTTTTATTGGACAATTCCTCTGCCAATTGCTGCACCTCCTGCTGTTGTTTTTTCTGGCACTGCTCCACAGCCTTATCGCATTTCTGCTTTGCTTGAGCACACAGTTTTTCTGCTTCCATTCTTGCTTCATCTCTTTCTTTTGCTACATTCCTGATTCGACATCCCAGCAGGGCTTTTAAAGAACTGTTTTCCTCAATAACCTTTCTTTTCACATTTTCAGACCGTTGCAGCTTTTTCCTTAACTGCACTTCTGTCAGACTTTCTGTTTTCTTTCCTGACCTTGTCCTATTACTTAGTTCAACAAATGGCTGCCTCTGGTTGTTATTCTTTTCATGAGGACTTAACTGCACTTCTCTCATGCTTGCTGTTTCCTTTCCTGATCTTGTCCTGTTACTGTTCCTTTCCTGAACTTGCCCTAATGGCTGCCTCTTTCCATGAGAGGTAGGGTGGCACCCAGGGCTGGCCCAAACAGGCATCTTTATTGCTTCTTCGTAAGTTGGAGGTGGCACATCCGGGAAAGTTGCAGGGTTGCTGGCCTTGTGGTATGTCCTTGCAAACGGAGTGTCTGGTGGTTTGGGGATACTAGACACAGATTCGCAGGTCTTCTGGTATTTCCACACAAACTGGGTGTCCAAGAAGTCTTGGAGTTTGTTCCATGATGATGTAGATCCGGCCCTGTGGCAGCGGGCATTGTAATTTTTCACAAGCCGCTCAAATTCTCCCAAAATCTTCTTAGTCTTGTCTTTTATTTGTCTTTCGGACAGTCCAGCAATGTCAAGTCCTCCGAACACATGGAGCCATTCCAACAGTATTCGGTTGCTTCCAACCAACTCCTCTAAGTGCTTGAAATTAACATTTGTGGAATAGACAGCCTGTTTGTCAGCCTCAAGACTGGATGCTGTGAAGTACAGCTCTAAAAACTCCCGGTTGGTGAGGGGTGTTTTATCTGGGACGACAGTCGGTGAGGCAGGAGAACTGTAAACAGATATGACAACCATCATAAATTTTAATGAACCACGTGACATGGAGAAGAGGCAAATTATTGTATTGTGCCTTCAAAACTAAAGAAAAAATTGTACCACAAGAGATATTTCTACTATCCCAAAGCAACACTTTAAAATGAAGCTACAAAAGATCCTGAGTAACCTGTAAGTGTAAGAGTTTTCTCATTATATAATATAACTAACTGTTGTGATACCAGTCATAGTTATCATGGTTTAAAATTACGACTCATTTTAACTAGAATTGACATGAAAATAAACTGAAATGTTAATACAATTATAACACTCGTTAGGACAATAAATAAATGGTACTCACCGACATGACTGTGCGTTAAACCCCCTTGCTAGCAGGGGGAAGGAGGCGGCCGAGCTAGTATAGCTAACATGGTAGGGGGACTGACCGCCTCTCCGTGGAAGACGGGCAAACATTCTACAAATCAAAACAAAACATCGATTAAAAAAACTACAAAATGTTCTTTGCAATGTTAACAAAAATTATGTTGAGCTAGGGATTACAATTACAAATCTATGATTATAAAACGACCGGTGTTCAAGCCGCGCTCACCAAAGGGGGGGGGGGCGACGGAACGAACGATCACCTCGCCTCGCCCGGTGCGACCGACCGGCTTTCTTCGGGCGGCGCGGTCACATTTCGTGTCCAAACACGACGAAACTCTCACAAAGTAATCTTTACAATATGCACTAAATACACAAAAAGTCCCAGTTTCGATGCTATTTAACTAATATGTAAAATTAGTGAAAGAATGTGATGTACTTACTTCGAGTGACTGTAGAACGTGAAACTCCCGCCCAAACGCGCTGGGACTTGCACACAAGCTGGTTTGGCTTGTTTTCTTGAGAAACAAAGCCTTTCATTGGCTCCCTGAGCTGTTTTGAAACCACGCCAACCAATAGAACGGAGGGTTACTATTTCGCGATATGGACGATTCCACTCGTGAGTAGGGGGCAGGGTCTGCCAATTGAGGGCAGAAATGTGATACCCGCGCCCCGCGCGTAAACAACAGGGCGCGCGGGGCATTTTTACGATTTTTAAACCGCCATAACTCACGAAAATAGTAACCTAGGTGGGTGAAACTTTCAGATACTAATATTTGTATTACATACATCGTGGAAATCAAATTATTTGTTATGTATCTTTTTTTATTGCATTGAAATCGTGCTTTAAACATGACCAAGATTTTATTTAGAGCCTCTGCGAAGTGTGTGGGCCTCCCTACTAATGATGCAAAAATCCAACAGTTTATTACCATCCAGTTTCAAAGGTAAAAAAGATGATTTGGAGTCTTGCGGTGCCGGGTACATGTATTATTAGCCAGGATTTCAAGCTAAATGATACAAAGTGTATTGACCCAGTCAGCTAGCTCATGCCAGGGTACCTTTTTTTTGTCCAAAGTCAAAGGAGATGTTTTGTCTTCTTGTATACTAGTATCCTGTAGCATTGTGCAGGTATATATTTTACACATTACATGTAATATGATTTACCCATCCAATAGATGTAGGTTGCTGCCTGGTAGGTAAAAAAGTCAATAATTAATGTTGTGTGCTACCTGCAGTCCTGCACCTACATGTACATGTAACCTGCACTGATGCATGTTCTGTATGCAAGTGTTTGTGGATATAGTCTAGTTGTTAGGTTTGCTGATGTTGTTATCACCTGTGAAATGCTAGATAAAGAAATTCAAATCTTAACTGTTTGCAGTTTGATGCAATACTTCATCAAATCTATTTTTCATGCAGAGCAGTGCAGGAAAAATTTGTCAAGTGCAGGTTATTTCCAATATTTTCAGTGCAGGTATGCAGAAAAAAGTATTTTGAGCCCTGTATAAGTCTTCTTTTGATGTATAACTTACAATACAACACTGACTAGACAGCATTTAAATGAGTGCAAGCTTCTGCCAAGTGTGCAAAATGTTGACCTTAATACTGAAAGCCATACCCAACTTCAACTATAATATCAAAAGATATCAGATGACATGCAGATAGCATTCAATGTTGGACATGTTTTTCATGTGCAGCAATGTGACTGTGAGTTCATCATTTCTTACAATGTGATAATATTGGTTTGAACCTGTCCATGAGATACCACTGAGCTGCAGGAGTTAGGAGACCTCATACCTCCATGAAATATGTAGAGCTTTGAAGTTTGTAAATTTTGTTTTATTTTGTCTTGTTCATTATGAAAATAAGGTATTAATTAGTATAATCCATTTTAATTGATGGACTCAAATTACACAGTCATATTGTACATTGTATGTGTAAAAGTCCTATCCTTAGGAAATTTATTTCATCATTGCTTATGCAAATGACCTGAAAATTTACATATTAATATGCACATATCGACTCTGATTGAGTGATGTTCAGTTTCAACTAAGTACACATGTCACAGGTATGAAATTCCCATCATTTACCACTAATAATAATAAGGAATCATGGCATTTCCTTTAATTATGCCACTTTGCATTATTGTATCTGTTTATACATTACAGTCATGTTACATGTATTAAAGTGCCTTTATGCAGAACAAGGGAATCTTAGAATTTCCTCATTAATTATGTAAATTAAGTCCTCGTTTGCATAATATGCATCAAATTGTACACATCTCTGTCTAAGCTACATTGTACCCATACATGTATGCCTAGAATTATGTTGAATCTTTGTTGTTCCTTTCTTGATTTATCCTGTTTGAAATATTTTAACCAAACCGCTCCGTCAGTTCCAGAACAAACTGTTAGGGGGACCAAACCTACACCACTTTTTCCTCACATGAAAAGCTCTCTGCCACCACAAAATCAAAACCCTAGCATATCCAGGACTAAGATATATAAACCAGAAGTTCTTTTGCAGTATGCAGTACTAAGGACAGCTGCCAGGAGGCCCGCATTTGACCTTGAGCCATGCAAGTTTGATTTAAATTGAAGCTAAACTGAGTTTTTTTGTCTTTGAAGTTTGTGTATGTTACTCTGTTTAAAAGACATTGTCAAATTTTAAACGTCTCTTGAAATTCATTCAAACTGTAAGGTACACATGATAGTCTCATATGAAGTCATGCTGTAATGAACATGAATTTTTGTCCGTTTCCCCCCAAAAAAGTTTTTGACCATACTGTAAATCGTACAAAGCAGCAGCAAAATGAGCAAATATATGGTGTAAATTGAAAAAAATATTGGAAAATGATAACTAACGTTGTAGAATGCCAAAATCAATTTCAAAGGAAAACAAAAAAAATGTGAAGAAATGAAAATAAAGAGTCTAGTATTCGCCATACCATACTAACTCTGTGTGTTTAGCCATTTGTTCAACCTTCATGGCCAAGTAGATTTCCTAATGAAGGCAACTTTTTTTTGGCCAAACTTTTTTTTTTCATTCACAGAGGATGTCATATAATTAAATCAACATGGCTGTATTAACAATTAATGTACAAAAAAGTTTTTATCAGGCCAAAGTATGAACTATGAAATGTAAAAACAACCAGTGATAACAAAAAAAGATAGGTTACTTTTCAGTTGCTTTAATAATATTGTATTTTGTGTTATATCCAACGAATTGAGTTTAGTTGTATTTCTCTCCCCAGTCCTACAAAAAAATATATGAAGGAATAAGATATCCTGCATGTGATTGGACATGTTGAATTTGCAATTAAATTTGATTCTCCATATTTGATGTCAGTCAGAAGTAGCTATACTTCCTCAAACTTATTTTTTGCAGACCAAGAAGACATGTCGGAGGATTGTGTAATGGAATCAGCAGACACAGAGCCTGTTCCCTGCAGTGCCCAGCACAGCTCAGGAACCCCACCTGAACTTGACCCAGTGTCCCACAAAGAGAAGTCTTCACACAGACATTATCACTGTACTTCTGTCTTTATCTTCTAGGACTTGTTCTACCATGTAAGTCCTGGATAACAGAGCCTCCTACTTACCTGAGGTGTTCATGCTTAAAAGCTCTTGGGCTCGTAAACGATTGGTGTAGGTTTGGGCCCCTGGCGGCTTTTTTTGTAACTGCAGGGGCCAATTTCAATTTCGAATTTGGGAGGTAATAACTGGAGAAGGGGTTGAGGGTTTATGGTGGTGATTTTTGGTAGGTAAATAGCTGGTGTGATGATTGACATTGTCAAATGCTAATTATACAGGTAATTTGCATAATTAATGAAATTCTATGAATTAGCTGCATTCAATGATAGGACTTTCAATCAAACGTGATGTAACTGAAAAGGAGACGAACATTAATAAATATCAATTATGCAAATGATGACCTCATTTGCCTAATTAATGCAAAAATGCTATAAAACCATAGTGATAAATGACAGGAATTTATGATAATACATGTACATGTATATGAGAAAATGGTACAAAATTAGCCTTCTTTGTTAAGATAACACTTTCAAACTGATGACATTCGGGTAGAGAAGATCAGCTGATATTATTTATGCCGATGACTGGAGGATCTTATTTGCATAATTAATTAAAAACTTTATAATACGCCATCTTTAAAGGTTAACATCATTTGGCAAAGGTGGAACTCTTGTTTTAGGTATTTTCCATGATGGACGGACTTGAGTGTTCACAATAAACCTATACCTTGTGTTTTGGGAGGCAAGTGGGTAGGTTATGTAGTGTGTCATCTCAGCATAACAATGCCTCGATCATGTGGGTGTGACCATTAGAAAGGGTGACTGTGACAGGAATGAACTGAAGGTAGGGGCAACAAAGTCCCATTTACATGTAGTGCCATATCCTTTGTACATGTAGTTGAGGTAAATCCACAATAGAGTGGGCTGACCTGGAGAAAAAACAATGAACCCACAAATACACAACTCATGAACTCAAGCAGTTTTTCTAGTTCATTACATGTATATAGAAGTGTTGGCTAGTTCTGTTACTTCATTATAAGTGAAGCTGAAGAAAAGTGATGCATGTCACTCGAAACGTCCAAAAGTATTCTCTGTAATTCATCCAGTAGTAGAGTTTGGATTGTCTATGAGTATTGTTTACCTTGATGTCTAACCTTCATCAATGTATGATGTACATGTAATACAACTCATATATATTAAAGCCATATTCCTGTTTTCAAACTTTCATAGCATTGAAGCTAAGAGGAACATAGCCCACTATTCTTCTAACATACATGACTGTACAGTACCTTATACAATGTGAGCTTGCCGTAGAAAAGATTCTGTGACAAGGATAGACACACACATGTATGAAGCAGCTAGTGCACCTGTCCTGTTTTCTGTTTCCCTCCAGATCCTTCCTGGTTGCTGGTTGGAGGACATGGTAAGGGGGTGTCCATGGAGACTGACATGGATGAGATGGGGAGCACAGATGAACACCACGAGTCTGTCTATGTACAACAGGGCTATGACAGTGCTATGTACGAGGCAATGTTACAGTTTCATGGCACATAGAATAGTTGATTTGGTAAGCTCTCTTGTGAACACTAAAAGACATTAGTCTATCCTTATTATGTTTGTATGTACAGTGTACATGTATGTTGTATTGTGAAGATCCTAACATGAAGCATATTCATTTCATATTCTTACAGAGAAAAGTATTGTGCAGTTGTCATTTTGTACTTAGATGTCTTATACATGGTCACTATGGATCCTGATTTAAGAATTGAACCTCCAAAATATTCCAACAACAGCAAAAACACTTATTGAACTCTGACTCACTTCCTGTTATGGTTGGAAGCTGAAATTGTGCATACTTACGAAGTGTCTTAGAAGTTCATCTTATGTTTGGCCATCCTATGTTAACTAGTGGCTGGTTTGTTCTGCATCGCACTGTTTCCACAGATGTTTGACCACACTTGAACTCATGGTGCTAGTAATCATTTCTATACATCACATGGTAAGGCCACACCAATTTAATTTGTTGCTTCTCGGATTCGCCTCTTCCTTTTTTTCTGATTTGCAAAAAAAAAAAAAAATCTGGGTCTAAATCAACTCAAAAATGCTCATATTTTGCCTCCAACTGTTGAAGAAAGTCCTTTTCTTCCTAGTTGTTACAGTTGTTACATCTACCAATACAGTGGTTTGATTAAAACTAATGAAAGTTCAAAATTCATTGTTTAAATTTTAACCCAGTCTTTTGTGTGGCTTTATGGCACCTATTGTAGCATTCGGGGATATAAAAGGATGCACAGGCCTGTTTTCATTTATTTTTATTTTTTTTCGCCCTGTCGCTTCATATTTTTTCTGAAAAAATGCGAGAAGCAACAAATAAAATTGGTGTGGCCTAAGCTGCAGGTGTGAACTCTAACAGTTTCTCTTTTCCAGCTGCTAAGGTGGTGTACATTGTACATGTTTGTAAGGTGATAGTGCAGTAACAATCATCAGGTTCTTGTAGGCCGCATGTTCAAACAGAAGACGTGGAATGAGATGATAGTGAATAATTGGGATATTGTAATTTCAGCTTCCAACCATATTAGGTCAGGGATTCATTTGGTGAGTTTAAAGGACAACAAGAATTTTATATACTGTTATTTGTCCCATATCACTGGTAATGAAACCGATTACAAAAATGTCAGTTTCTAGAAATGGTGAGAAAGCTGGCAGTTGACCTACTATCATAAATCATGTACATTTTCCTATTTTATTGTTTGTGTGGACATTTGTATTAACTATATCGACCCTTGAAGATGACCAATAAACCTTTATTTGTAAACAGTAAATCATGAGACCCAGCAGTGGAGAAGCAGTTTCCCACTTACCTGGGGACAGCTGTAGACTTTGTCAGTAGTTGGTCTGAAACTTTCAGACTAAAGGAACGTTGAAGCAGTGAAAGACATTGTTTGTTTTTAATCCCCTGGTCCTCTGAACTCATCAGTAGTCTTGTTTTCTGTACTATTTCTTAACCACCAGTAACAAAGAATTAAGATCTCTTACTTGTTTACATGGGTGGCATATTGGATATTGCCTGGCAAATGGATACAGCCTGGCCAATTTGGTACTGTATTTGCAGCCACTGATCTGCTTGGAGATTACAAAAAATGAACTTTTCTATCAGAGTGATGAAGGTATGGTTTGTCTAGTGCAGGTAAATTTTGCATGTACATTAATGTACCTGCTCCAGTGTACAAATGTTAAAAATGCTATTTAAAGACCTGGTGATGTAGTCTTGTGCATGGTTACAAAACATGCATTACAATATCATGTACATGTACATTCTATTAAGAGTTGGTTCATGTGGTTGAAAGAACATTGTATTTTCTTTAGTAGAGGACTTTTATATAGTATCTATTTTCCTATTGTGTATTTTCTACTCAATGATATTACTATTTTTTATTAGTATGTACCACTGGTCTGGTTTTTGATGTGTAGAGTGCTTTCTTACCACAACATTCCAATAGATTAGGTTGTGTCTTCTTAACATTCATAGATTTTTATAAGTATTTGCATGTGTTTTCCATTAGTTATTTTATAAGTAGAAAGAGTTTATTATTGTTGTTTTACATGCAGATGTATATGTCAGAGCTTGTAATTATTACTTCAATCATCGTTATTTCAGGCAAGTAGGCCACGCAGACCAAGACTAGTCTGTGTTTCTCTGTTATTGATTTCCACGTTACTTTGTGAAGTTCGTCTTGCCAAAAATATGTTTAAACTTTCAAATTGGCGAATGGTGTTTCTCAATGTTATTGTGTCTGTCTTCACATTTTTTGCACCCTAAGGCCATGTTGATTTGATGATATGGATGATATCCTCTGGAACCCCAAAACTGATGCGAGCGTGCAATTAAAAAAAAGTTTGGCCCCGAAAAGTTGTTTTTCATTATTAAATCTTAGTGGTCAGGAAGAACAAAATGACTAAACACACAGAGTATGGTATACTGAACAGTACAAATGTACATGTAGGTTTCATTTAGACTTTGGCATTCTACGACATTAATCTGGTATCCAAAATTTTTTACGGCACATATTTGCTCATTTTGCAGCTGCTTTGTACGACTTACAGTATGGTTGAAAACAAACTTCTTTTTTTTTACATGAACGAAAATTGATGCGTGCCCGGATGTCATCCATATAATCAAATCAACAACTTGGCCAAATCTTAAGTCAGGGTAGTTCTGTATCAAAACCAACAGTTCAGCCGAATAGTTACAAATGTTGGTGCCAAAGCACAAATTGTAGCAAAAGTCTGACCCTTTTACTGTTTTTAAAAGAAATGCATGTCAAATATGTGTGTGATTGAAAAATAGTTTACAGAACTATAATTGCTTGTAGGTTGGATGAACATCTACATGTATGAGAAGACTTTCTAGACTACTGCACAGCTGTCACACTGACAATGCACTTTCCAACAACCACATTCAGCATGTTCATCAGCTTCATTAGCAGAAAACAAAAAACTTTAAATCCAGTTTGGGTTCTGAAGCTGAAGCAAGGGTAAATTGTAATTTCATCAAAACACAACAGGAACATTGGACTTATCCGAATTTTGGGCCGAGTGCCTACACATGTATACACGTACAGTCAAACCTGCCCAAGCAGCCCAGTAACCAGACCCATCTGGTCAATAATAAGCGCAAACCAGGGAAGTTTTTACAGTACTTTTTGCTAAGGCCACACCAATTTAATGTGTTGCTTCTCGGATTCGCCTCTTCATTTTTTTCTGATTTGAAAAAAAAAAAATCTGGTTCTGAATCAACTCAAAAATGCTCATATTTTGGTCCCAACAGGTGAAGAAAGTCCTTTTCTTCCTAGTTTTTCCATTTATCAATACAGTATTAGTTTGATTGAAAATTAAAAATTCATTGTTTAAATTTTAACCCAACCTTTTATGTTCACTTCATGGCTCCTATCATAGAATTTGGGGCTGTAATAGGATGCCCAGGCCTGTTTTTATTTTTTTTTTGCCGTCGCTTCGTATTTTTCCTGAAAAAATCCGAGAAGCAACAAATTAAATTGGTGTGGCCTAAGGGACAGCAATAATCAGAAAGGCCAGCTAGAAAGATAGCGATTATAATTGTTAGAAAAATAGCGTGCCTGGGGCTGTTAGAATGGTTCCCAGGCTACTATCCCAGCCACCTCTCCAAGGTGACCAAGACGAACGCTTTTCCTTGGTCCCCAAACTTTTCACCTCGACTTGGAAACCATGTACGATGTATCTTGGTCATGTTGTAAGCTGCTTCTCTTCAAGACCAACTGCTTTTTTACAGTACCTTGGGTGGTCTGCTTACTTAATAGGCAGGTTTGACTACATGTACAGTATATCATAGTAAACAGGTAATACTGGTAATATACTTGGTTTTTAGTCACCTGCCTTGCACCTTTCATCCACTCCACTCAGTCAAACACTCTACCATGTACCATGCTTGGCTTCATTTGGCTATCTTTATATAATGATGAAAATAAAGTCATAGTTCTATGTGGGAAAATAATCTTTATTTTTCCCAATAATACCATCTAAGGCACATGACATGTGATCTAGAAAACAACACAGCCTTTCCAAACATGAATAGACACCCATAAAAAGCATACAAATATTCTCATTTTGTTTGTACAATGGTACAGTATTCTTCAAAACCAGGATGAAAATTTCAACACTTCTAGTTAAGGAAAGATGTCAAAACATGTCATTGTGCTTCCTGTCCTGTCACAGGTGAAGCCAAACTAATTCTGGCACATATCCGCTGTACAAGCAAGAGATTTTCTTTGAATATCAGGTCAGAAAATACAAGTCTTCTTTATACAGTATGTTTGACAAACATTACTGAATCCTCAAAAAGATGTTAGTTTAACACCTTGATTTCAACCCTTTGCTCCTAGACCTCTCTAGCTGGTAACTGCTTTCAAAAGGCTCATGTAAATTTGGAGCATTTCTTGGTTTCAAAAGTCTTGACACAGCCTTGAAAACTTAGAAACTATCCATTGTACTTTGTAACCCTTAATCTTCACTCGCCTTTTTAAGGCAGAGCTACACGGACATGTTAACTGAGTTCAGACAATCAAAATAAGATGGGACTTTCTCCATGCATTTTTGCAAATTGCATTTTGTGAAACTCCTAACCAGAATTCGATTTCAACCTTTCATTAATTATGCAAATAACTTCTACATTTACATAAT
Organism: Branchiostoma floridae x Branchiostoma japonicum; assembly: GCA_013266295.2. Lineage (NCBI taxonomy): Eukaryota > Metazoa > Chordata > Leptocardii > Amphioxiformes > Branchiostomatidae > Branchiostoma > Branchiostoma floridae x Branchiostoma japonicum. The sequence continues at coordinate 17,036,016 of CM023827.1, forward strand.
CTATGCATCATGTGATGTTCACCTTTGACTTAAACATGTATGAAATTCCTAGATCCTATTGTGTGCCACTAAGAAATTATGACATTTTAGCATTATGCAAATTAGGCTCTATCTAACAGAAATGGCCCTGTAGTTCCAAAATTAACTGATAGAAAGATCATGACTACAATGTAGCATGTCCAGGACAAAGGATACATTCAATTTGGTATTTCCTTATCAATTGTGAAAAGTTAGCTCTCCACAATTTGCATTTCATTGTGTACTCAACTCATGAAAAACTGTCATTCCTCTAAGCTGCTAGGAGGCCCAAAACTACACCACTTTTTCCTGACATCAAACGTGCTATCTGCCACAAAAAAAATCAAAATCACAGCATGTCTAGGAAGTTCTGCTGCAGTACGAAGGAAAGCTGCCAGGAGGCCCATAACTGACCTTGACCTTCATCTTCCCAAGACCTACCTACATACCAAATATCATTACAATCCATCCACAGTTCTTTAAAAAAAACAATTTTCAAAGAGGTAATTATTATTATTTACCTTCGCCAAGAACATTATGTTTTCGGTAGCGTTCGTGTGTGTTCTGCTGCCATCCATGATAGGACTATTCACACTTGTGACATACATGTATGTAATAGAGAACCAGAGGTACATTGGTGGATATCAATTATGTAAATGAAGGCCTAATTTGCATAATTAATGAGAAAATGCTATAATTCAATAGTGGTAACTGCCAGGAATTTCACACTTCACTGGCATATGCAAGTTAAGTGAACATCATTAAACATAACTTATTCAAATCAGGACCTCATTTACAAAGAAATGCTAGAATGGCCTTCTTTGTTAAGACTTGGGTGGAGAATTATGATCAACTAATTTAATTCATGCAAATGACGATCTTATTTGCATAATCAGTGAGAAACATTTATAATTCATCAGTCGTAAAGGTTAACATCATTTGGTGAAGGTATGAGGTTGTGGAACTCTAGTTACTGTTACTTTTACAACTTAGAATTTCAAAGTGTATCCTTTTCCTAACACATTATACAGACCTAAAGAAAACAATTTAAGGCTGCTGTTGCAAGACATTCACATTTGTGCAAGTACAAGTACGAGGGTTGAAAGTATGATAAATGTTCCATTTGGCACCACATGCTGCACTTGCAGTTTCCTACTTTCAGTTCTGGAAATTGTCTCATCTGCACAATGTTCAAAAGCTACATCATCAACCTCCTGGTAAAATATCAATATTGACATGTCTTTTACTTGGTCAGATCAGGCATTGTTGGTGCCACATTAGCATGTACAAAATTAGGAAACATTCCTTTTCGCTGCAGGGGCACAGATCTTGATTACTGCATCCTACGTGAGCTATAGATAATGCTATGTATATACAAGTTTTGGAATACACTATAAGACTGAAGTGTGATAGAACAGAGGAATGTTATGTTTTTTTTTAATTACCTTCCTAAAACTAAAAACGAACACAGTCACAGACATTTGATTACATACATGTTACATACTTTGATTTGCTTGAATGTTGATGATATACCAGTAGTGGTGTACAGAAGATTCACAAAAAAGCAGCTGCTCAAAATTCTCCTGACTGAAGCACGCTGACGGTCTCTATTCTACAAATTACATCATGATTCATCTCATTAGATCAGATGAGAGTTGACATTTTCTGCTACTTTAAAACCTGGTGGATCACAAGTACACCAAACAAGTACTGATACACATGGCACTGGTCTGATATCACACTTCCTTCTTTAGAACTGATTGTCTCTTGATTCCTTCATAAGGTTATAGAACTTCACTTGTAGCCTTTATGGCACATCCAACCACACTTACAAACCTATCCACCCAACCAGAAGAACCTCCACAGTCAACACTAGTCACTAACAGAGAATGCTAACTTCAACGGTGCCGTAACTTTCAGCCATGACTGTTCTCATCACCTAATAGTATACAGATTAGACAGGTTAGGAACCCAGCTGTCACCAGGATGTGCAGAGTACTTCTTATCCATTGTTGACATAAACGTTAAGGTTACAAACAACAGCAATGATAGTTATGACAATTTTCACATTTTCTGACTTAAATTTTAAGAGCCTTTGAGTGTGACAAACCACGCATGTCAAAGTTCCAGTACCTTTTTGTATCCATTAATATTGAATGGTAGTCACCACCACACCTTCAGACCTTCCTAAGCTGCCCTGTGTATGAATGATGGAAAATGATGTCCAGAACAAGATTCCTCAAACATAGACATGTCAGTTTTAAACATTTAAAAAGCGGGTAATACACGCAGTGAAACAGCTGTCACAGTGAGAAATCTGAAGTTATACATCCCTCCAATGACACTCATCACAATAGATGTCCACATTTAGCAGGACGGTGCCTCCACAGCTCTGTAAGTTGACTTATGGCAGTGTCACGGCTGTACACAGTGTAATCCTCCTAAACTATGATACTTTTTTTAGATAGATTGATCTCTGCCTCTCCAAGATTTCAGTGACAACAGAACAACATAAAGTGTTTGAATATTTCCTGGGGCTTCATATCCTATTGGCCACCATTGCTTTGATTGACCCAAAAGGACTACAGGACATTACACACTGTACCCTAAAGAGTGCAGAACCACAGATTGCACATACAAAGATGTCATTACAAGAATATTCTCTTGATTAAAGATAGTGTTGATATTTTTCTAGCAATTCCTTTGTACAAAAGTAACATATAATCTTTGAATTTAATTCATTAGTGACTTGACCATACAGTACTGTCTAAATGAAAACACCACTGTTCAAAGATGAACTTCTTAACTATTGTGCACATTCCAGCCTGGTAGGCAGTGTGGACAGTTTCACTTCTCTTATTCACTTCAAACTCTGCCCAACAATGACATGTGAATGCAGCATGTCTCACATCTGGCTATATATATATATATGTATATTTATTGTCAACAAACAGTTTACTTCATTACCCTGAGCTCTGGTTTTATTCTAAAAATATAAACTCAGAGATCCTTTCCAACTTTGTCCTGTGCCACTGATTCAGTGGAATATTTTGATCCTGAAAATACATGTACAACAACCAACATACAAGAACTACTGTACTGATGTGTAACTGTGGGTTTTCCCACAACTGCTCTTTTCCAGGTTGGTCCCTGTCATCATTTCTCTGGTAAAGTAGCAGTCTACCAAATTGCACGACTGGTTGTCCCCTACCTGGGGCGTGGCTGTAGGTTTGTCACTGGGAGTGCTGGCTGTGTGTGTCCGAGTCTTGCCTCTGGTACATTTGGTGGATGTAGTACGGGAAGTTTGCAGCGGCCAACTGTGGTTGTTGTTGTTGTTGTTGTTGTTGCGCTGGTGGCGGGACCTGAGACTGCAGGTTTGCCTGCTGCAGCCTCTGCTGCTGCTGCATCTGCAGTCTCTGTGCCACGGTGAGCGGCCTGCTGCCCTTGGTGCTCTGCGCGGCGGGGCCGGGGGCGGCCACTGCTGTGGGAGACTGCGGCGGGGGCATCATGTGGACCTGCGGGGACAGGAGCTGGGCCGTGGTCATCAGAGAACCTTTACTTGTCGGGTTTGCAACAACAGAAGTTTTATTCTGTCCGAAATCAAATCTGCTGATATTGTCCATTCCCGAGGTCAGGCTGGAGGACGGGCCGGGCTGCACACCCTGGGAGGCGACAAACTGTCCCTGTATGATGCCCATGGCGTGGACCTGTCCAGCTCCGTACTGACCCCCCTGGGGAGGGGCCTGCAGGATGGACGACATCTGCCCCTGTACAAACACACCTCCGGGCATGTTAGCCATGTTGGACTGGGAGGTGAGCAGGGAGGCCTGCTGGACCTGCTGCATGGAGTTTGTGGTTCCCCCCATGGTCATGGGTGCAGACTGGGAGGGGGGGTAGGGCATGGCTGGTGTGGGTAAGGAGGAGGAGGGTGCGTACGGCAGACTGTTCTGTTGTACAGACATGGCCGTCAGCACACCGGGGTCCGTCACCATGGGGCACTGCATGAGGATCTGCTGACGCAGCAGCTGTAACTCCTCCTGCTGCCGCCGGATGGTGTCCTGAAGGGCCTGGAAAACAACAACAACACAACTTCACACAGCTGTCAACAACAACAACTTCACACAGCTGTCAACAACAACACAACTTCACACAGCTGTCAACAACAACAAAACAACTTCACACAGCTGTCAACAACAACAAATCTGCAACTTCACAAAGCTGTTAACAACAAATTTGCAACTTCACACAGCTGTCAACAACAACAAATCAACAACTTCACAAAGCTGTCAACAACAAATCTGCAACTTCACAAAGCTGTCAACAACAACAAATCAGCAACTTAACACAAACTACAACAGCAACAGGGGCACGCCCCGGTGTGCGATGGTCCAAATACTACTGAAAGTTCTGAAAGTTGATGATTCACTATGGACTCCAGGAAAAATAGTGTGAAATTTACACTAATGGAGATCCTAATAAAACAAACAAACAAACAAACAAACCTGATGTCTCTGGAGCAGTTGTTCCTGTAGCCTGAGCTGGGGGGGTCTGATCAGAGCTCCCATTGGCTGAAACACAACAACCAATCACATAACTGCCCTATAATAAACACAGTTCAGCACAAAACCCAACTCTGACCTCACGTGACTCAATAACTACAGGTTGCATGATTTTGGTAAGTTGTGTTGGTTCAACGTTTTAAAACTTGATCGCTTACCCTCCCTCCAGACAACCTCATGGGTTTTCATGTTTAGGACTTTTACCAACGTCATGTTAATGAAGTGGGAGTCCCACATGAACAAGGCGTGGACTGACATGTCCATATCTGTATCTGTATCTGTATAGCCAGCCGGTATAACCGCCCTTTGGCGTAACACACCAGCTTCGCAGACACGTGGCACGGCGGCAGCTGGCTACATCACACCGAACGACCTGACATATGGACTCACCATCTCACTAGGAGGGGAATGGTAGACGTTCTCTGACATTGTTGTCATGGCGTCATTCTCCGTCAGCGTGCCCGTGCTGCTGATCTCGTCCGCCACGCGGTACTGGCTAAACTTGGCGAGGCTGGACTGGGCGGCCGACGGGACCGGTTGAGGGGCGGAGTGATGAGAACTGCTCGGCTGGGGACGCTGGGAAGGATTACTGGACTGGAAGAGCACAGGAAAATCAAACACAAAACCAGGACTCTCCTCCATCTCACCACTAAAAATCGCTTTTCTTCTTTTTCTTCCAGCAATGATATTTAAGAATATGTAAGAATTAGTAAGGAGTAAGAAATGCATCTTACTATCATCCAAAATCTTTTAACAAGAAAAACAATTATACAACACTTTGAAGAAAAAATATTAGCAATATGTACAAGGACTTCACAGTTAGATAGTTTGGAGGGAGCCTTTTATTTACCTGCTGTACTGAGCTGCTGCTAGAATGGCTGGACATAGGCCTGGTCTTGGTGGTCAGCAGGTCATTCAGTGTCTTGTACTGTTTGGTGATGTCAGGGAAATCTTCCCCCTGCACACTACCAGGAGTGGTTTCACCCACCTGGACAGTATGCATCTCTGCAGACCCTGGATAGAAACAGGCAGCAGAGCTTTATACATGTACAACACCTTCACTTTATACATGTACAACACCTTCACTTTATACATGTACAACACCAGGTCCTTCACTTTATACATGTACAACACCTTCACTTTATACATGTACAACACCTTCACTTTATACATGTACAACACCTTCACTTTATACATGTACAACACCTTCACTTTATACATGTACAACACCTTCACTTTATACATGTACAACACCTTCACTTTATACATGTACAACTGTTCACTTGACTTGGCATCCTCCAACAGTTGGCAAGTCAACATCAAGAGGTATCCTTCTGAATCAACTACAGTCAAACTTGCCCAAGCGGCCTGCCATCTGCCCATAATGACCACTAGCTTTTTCTCGGTCCTGATTTTTCCCCCATACACGTAAGCAATAAGGGACTTGCCTTTGTCCAACGCAACTACAACGGCACTATTTGGGACCGCATATGGCCCAGTCTCTGCCTATGACGACTGCATCATTTTCAAGCGAGTGGCCGAAAAAGTTTTTTTATGAAAACTAGTGAGAAATCTTGATGTATTTGGCCAGTTTACCATTGATTTTGACAACATGACACAGTTTTTGCGCAGTGTAAAATGGCACCAGCTGGGTCACTTTGGGTCAATGGAGCAGTCTATTGTATAAAAAGGGTGGTGCAATTTTCTTGTTTGATGGAACACGCATTTTGTATTAAGAAGACCCCTGGGTGTCTGTCTTAGACAAGTTTGACTGTATTGCTGAAAGTTACTTTCAAGTGATTGTTATCAGCCTGAATTTCTTGTGAAGAGTTGCGGATCTGTAAGACTAAGACTTAGTATACATGTACATTGTAATTGGGTCAGCATTGGAAAAGCACAGATGTATGGAGGTAAATAATTGGAAGGAGTCCTACCATGTGGGGACCGGTCTGGAGCAGATGATCTCTGTGACTTCCTGGACTTCTCTGACACAGCCAGTGAGGAGTTGGAGAGGGATCTCTTCAGTGTGCCAAAGCTCACCGACATGTCCACATTCTCCCCAGAGTCCGACAGACCCAACTCCTGACGAAGTTTGTTGCACACCTCAGAGTAGCTGCAGGGAAAATGTGGGTACTTCTGAATTTATCTACACTCAGCAGGTAAAAAGCCTGAGTGCAACGACAAGTCTTTGAATAAAACATTTTCCTGAAGTCAGAAACATTTCTGTGGTACAATAAACCTTTCCGGGCTGTCAATTAAAATTAGCAATACAGCCAATAAAGGAGTATAATGAATAGGTCACATGATCATCAGCGTGCATGTCTGCCATTTTTTTGTCAAACGTCTGCTATGGGTGGGGCCAGAGAGGCATAGAGTCGAAGACTGCACGTGAAAAGTCTGGGCCTTTACACTCAAAACAACAGCTGAAACACCAGGTTCCAAGACTGAGTTAAGGGTACGGTTTTTAGAATTTCCCTAATCAAAGGTTGGAATCCCTGAACCCCAAAACATGGACACTACTGTAAGAGACTGCAGTTCAACCATCAAATCATCCTTCAGGGGACAAGACTTCGGTCTCGTGTATGGCAGAGTCTCAGACTGCAAACCTCTCATGTTTAAGAACCCAGCACACTTATGGATAAGGGTAGGAGTGATCCAGTGTGCTAATGGCCACATTCTTGGTGATGGTACAGGCCCATGCCTTCTCTCTCCTCACTTGATGACTAATATAAATCTCATTCACTGAGAGTGGCATCGTGTGGTGTAATGGTTAGGTGTTTGGCTCAAAGCCTATAGATCCTGGGTTTAAATCCAGACATGCCCTGACCTTGTGCCCTTGGCACTTAATAAGACTTTCCTCACTTCACTCAGGTGGAAATGAGTACCTTGCTTTGGATAGGGACGTCCCTCGGATAGGACGTTAAATAGAGGTCCTGTGTTCAGGGAAAGCCACACCCCATGCACGTTAAAGAACCCACCACACCTTTCGAAAATGAGTAGGGGCATGTGGCATGCCATAGACTGCATAGGGTGCAATGGTCCAAATCCTATTGTCTTGAGTTGGTGACTCACTTCAAATCACCCGGACAGAGGCCTGGTGAACCCATCTCAACAGCCACATGTTTTTACCATAGGGACGGGTTTGACCATGGTGGATGGGTCGACCGAGGTTGCGCAATGTCTAACTGCACGTTATCCAATGCGAAGCCAGGCCAACCTCGAAATTAACATATGAATGTTGGACGGCCGGCTCGCAAGAAGTTGCGCAATGCCAAATTACGCAATGCCAAGCCAGGCCTCGCAATTAACAATGGCCCGATGTCAAAATGACGCTAAATTTCAGCTCGGGACAATTCAAATTACGTTTCGGCAATTTCGGGGCAATTGGACAATTCTGACGTCCACGTCATTTAGGAACGCGATCCATCCGTGGGAAGCAACCCTGTCTATTTTTCAGGTCTTTCAATTCACTCTTTTAGCATTGCTACAATTCGAGCAAGTCAGTAATTGTGCACACCCATGCCACCGAACCAGCTATTCCCATTTTGGCGGCCTATGGCCAGCTTTTTTTAAAAGCTTTCTTGTTTTAATAGTAATTCATCCAGACAAGGTACATGGTACATGGTAAGTCACCCTGTCTTGAATCAAACGAATGAAAGGGTATGTCATGGTCCCTGTAAGGGGCGGTGACCCCAACAAATACGGTCAACCCATGATGGTGACTGAGAGTAACAATTGGTTACAAACTTACATAATTATAGGCTACTTTAAAACATACTCATCCCTCACCCATTTTGACTGTGCAGGGTTTATGATCCACTCCCACTCTTTTCAATAGGTGTGGTTAAGTGTTTTGACGTGCTTGAGCTCTGGCTCTCCTCAAACATGGGACCTGCAGCTTAACGTCCCATCTGTGAGGACCTCTCTAGCCACAGCTCATCTGCACCTGAGTAGCCTCTCAGTGTCGGGTTTCAAACCCAGGACCTTTAGATCTTGAGTCCAACATTCACCTACTAGCCAACATTTTACTGTGATAAAGTACATTTTGTACAAGTCACACTTTATCGTGTCCTGTAAAAAAACTCACATTTTGTGCACAAAAAAGCCATGGGTCGTGGGTTCGATTCCTGGCCTCCCTGGCTGGACGTTGTGTCCTTGGGAAAGGCACTTAACATACTTTCCTCATTCCACACAGGTGTAAAATGGGTACCTGATCTTCGGTTGGGGAGGTAAAAGGGGGTGGAAGGACAGGGTTCCAATATTGTGCCCTTGACACACTGGATTAACAACCCACTACCCATACAGCCTCACAAAGGGACTACCTTCACCTTTTTACCTACGTGTAATATCAACCAGATTTGTTTACCTGACAACAGTGTGGGTACAGACGATGAACTCAGGCTTGGAGTTCCACTGGTTGTAGGTGATGTAGTATCTAGTTTGGAGCCAGATCCATTGCTGCCCTTTGGTTAAGAAGCGATAACAGCATGATGTTCCTTCACCACACTGCATTACTGGAGAACAGGACAGAGGCAATGTTAATGTGGACGCAATGTTGGGTTTTAGCATTTTGATAAGTCTGACAAATATGTGTGCACATACAAACACACGCAGTCACACACACACACATAAACACATGCAGACACACACGCGAACACATACACACAAACACATGCACACACACACTCACACACATGTACACACACACACACACACACACACACACACACACGCACACACACACAGACAACACATTAACACATGCAGATACCCTGTGCTACTGTAGTTCTAACAGTTACTGTTGCGGTACTTACACTGCTCATGACATATAGATATTCTGTCCAGGTCATCCACGTGGTAGTAGTCATAGCCAGATGTGCCCAGCACTTCAAAAGGAAGGTAGCCAATGATAGGAGGTGCTCTAAGAATACAGTAGGAAAGACATCATTCATCACTGAGATTACATTTTGTACATGTACACAACTACATGCAACTCTGCCACTGATGTTATGTCTGATCTTGTCCCAAGCCTGTACTCATATAATACATTTTGTACCTCTGGCTGGTGACTACATGTGTACATATTGCTACAACTTACACAGTACATGTTTGCCTAAATGTGCAAGACTAATAGTAATAGCCTGGATGCCAGCATTTTTAGTTTGAAGTACAGGTATGTATTTCCCGTGTAAATCGGGCCTATGTGCGGGTCCAGACTTTTTGGCATGGAAGTGACGAGACAGAACGTACTAACGCTGATGGCAGGCATCCAGACTACAAGACTGATATCAACTCTGTTTGGCCTACAGTATATGTTGTGAGTAGAACAGTTCTACATGTATAATTAAAAACAACATGTAGGACTTATGAAATGGAAACTAAACTTTAACTGCCAACACTATCTACAAAGAATTGGGACTTACCCCAAATTTACGAAACTTACGACACTCAGTATCGTTAGAAGGGGTTAAAATCCTTGATTCTGAATCGGACTTCTTTGCAAGAGGAGTGAAGGAGGCGGTCTACATAAGAGCTCACAGACCTACCCTGAACAGAGACGGGGGAGACACAAGTTATCTGGCACGTATGACCCGCTACTACGCTCACGTGTCTCTGACGTCACGTTCCAAGAGTAGACGGGCCCATTCCGTGAACAAGGTTGATGGAGTCAACCGAAAATTTGGGTTAAGTCCCAATTCTTTGTAGACAGTGTTGGCAGTTAAAATTTAGTTTCCATTTCATAATGACTTGTACCAACACAGATGAACTTTCATGCTAACATGTCGGACTGGCTGACCTGTGATCCAGGAACAGAAACTTCCACTCCAGACTGTGCCTGGACGTGAACTCTCTCTTGGTCTCGTCCACAACTGACATCTCCTTCAGGAACAGCGGAGCCAGCAGCTTAGCTGTCATGACCAGCACAAGCTCCTCCCCCCCAGACACAGCCATGCTGCCTTTGGTCTTCTGGTTGTCCTTTTCAACTTTACATGTGGACGTGGTTTTACCTGACACAAGAGGAACCGATTCAATCATGAAGTATAATAATATCTTCTACTAAAACTAACGAGAGTTCCACAACTCCAAACCTCAAAGAACAATAATATTGTCGTTTATTGAGATAAGAGTCCTTGCTTGTAAGGCCACACTGACTTAATTTTATGGATGACATCCTCTACTGGAGACCCCAAAACTAATGCGAGAGGATGAAAAAAAATCCAGCAAAAAAAACCTGCTGCTAAACCACAGGAATACAAAGCTGGTATTGCATTTACATGTATGAGTCGGCACTGTACTGAGTTCTGGAGTTCCGTGGAGCCTCCGCAGCCTGGGTGCCATCCTCCGTAGTTAGCGCCGGCTGTTGCTACATGTAGCTACCATGGACGAAAGAGGATGGCACCCAGGCTAGAGCTTCAGAAGTGATTTTTTTTTAGAACTTGCGAAAATCAATGCACGTGTGAATGTCATCCATAAAACTAAATCAGTGTGGCCTAAATGACCAACTCCTGAGAGGCACATGACATGACATGCAGTACAAGGGAACCACCTGTACTGTACCGGCAGTGTACGAAATACTTTTTGAGCCAGGTTGCCCAGTGGCAACCTAGGATTAGAGCTAGGTTGCCCATCAAAATTCCAGGTTGCCCCAAATCTAAACTCTTCTACATTATGATTAACTTTGTTAGAATGCAATGTGCATTTATACATTTCTGACACAGAGTTGTTTCCCCTTACCTGAAGTGATGAGCTTTTCCATGGAAACTTTTCAATAAACAGTTCCCAGTGGAAGAAAGGGGCATCCTTACCACAAAATTTAAGTAGTGCACTGGGCTACACAGATGTAGAAATAGGTTGCACCAAGCAAAATATGGTTGCACAGCACAATGTGCAACCTAGACGTATTTCGCACACTGACCGGTATGTGGAAATGTCAGGACTTACCTGACAGGGACCTCCTGAAGCTGCCTGATAGCTTGATACACTCGTAGGCCGGCTCCTCGGTAGGGTCAATCTTCCCTCGCACAAAGTGGCAGCTGAAGGACACGTGCTTGTCTGCAGCACAAGGCGACAAGATTAGACCTAAAGCTGGAGCAGGACCACAGAGACATGTTACAACAGTTACTGTACATAAGGCAGCTAGCCTCCCTCACGCTGATATTTAGGGATAACTTTAATATTCTCTTTGATGAGTTTTGACGTTGAGAAGTTCTACTAATGATGCTGGGTAGAGGGCTGAGAACTGAGTATTGTTAGTACTTCCGTTACGGTAGTGCAAGCACTCAGAAACTGATGACAGCCACAAAAGCTCTGGTTCTATTATCATAGGACAATAACTGTTTTGCATAATACAGTACAGTCAAACCTGGCCACCTGGTGCAGCCAGCCACATGAAAACAGTCCTGTCCAATTTTACAGGTAAGACCTTCTGCCAAAGCCCCTGTCACACATTCAGAACCTTCCCCTGACCTTGACCTCTATAACAAGCCAACCAAGGTTGGCTGAAGGTTGGAGTAGTCTGATCAGATTTAGGCCACACCTATCTTTTGCGTCAACCATATCCTAATTACTTCAGAATCATTTCCCATCCAGTACATAGCTAACCTACTGGGGCAAGGCATGGTTAGGTTGGGAAGTGGTTGAGAGTAAGTCAGCAGTGATTGTGGCATGGTTGGAAGTCAAATATGACCCCAGAACATGCCCCCAACCACTGCTGCCTACCATGGCCCAACCTCCCATCCACACCTGAATGTTTGAAACATTTTGAAACATTCGGCTGGCACAGCCAAACAGTAGCTAACCTCACTGAACAACAGCCAACCAGAGCTGACCTAGCCTTGCTCCCAACCATGGTTGGTGGGAGTTTGACAGTGGTTGGGAGGCCATATTCAGCTACTAGTATGTGTGACAGGGGCTTCAATAACCAACTGTCTTACCCAACCAGCAGTCCCAGGGGCCATTCATGCCCCACATCCGAAATAGACTGCTACTATGGAAAGTAAAACAATTAATTAACTAAGTTTATAAACTGTGGGCATCTCTTGCGGATAACATGTTTCCTGGGTTGTAAGCTGTAAAAATGAAGTTTTAAAGCACTCCTCCTCAGCAACCTGAACCTTCCTCAGTCCCTTGAGAGGTTGCTGAGACCAGATTTGACTGTATCTATCAGAAAGACTTTTGGCTACATAAACTGCACATCATTGCCTTGTGGAGACTCTGCCCGAAGAGACCGATGAAATTGCTATTCGAGGCGTGGCCTATAACGAGATATAAATATTAATGAGATTGCCTTATTTGTCACAAGCCAATCAGTGCCCAGATTACCCACATTCAATATGGCCAACATGCAAATGTGTTTACCGGCATAGCCTGACCATGCCTGGACCATGTTGTGCTCATAAAACCTGTTTGTTTTGCAAGGGGTGTTTTCGGTCAGTACTCATCGACTTGTCTACGAGGTTTAATAGAGCGATAAATACAAGAGCAGGAGACCTTGGTGACAACTATACGGCCCAAAAAGGTACCTTTCCGTGTGACTCGTTCGTTATTCACGACCCCGACACCTAAAAGGGGTGAAGCAGCCGGTCCCATTTGAAAGCGCCAAAGAAGGAGCGCCGATCCTACACAGACTTTCCCCCCCACCTGTCCTTAGACAGGAAGACGTCTCTACCATCAAGCAGTGCCTGTAGCGTCCTTTTCTGGTGTTCATGAAGCTGTTTGATTCCAAAAAAGTCTTGCACGGCTCAGAGACAACGTATCTTTACAGGGAACCCATAGCAGCGATGTAAGACGTAACATGATTGGCTGCCTGCTTCTCGACGGCTGTTACGGCGCCAGCTGATGAGAGCCGTGAGCTATTTCTCTGATTGGCTGACAGCTCGTTATAGGCCACGCCTCGAATAGCAATTTCAGCGGTCTGTTTGGGCAGAGTCTCCACAAGGCAATGACGTATTGGCGCATGTAGGACTCTGCCGTGGGAGAATGGAGGTACATGTAGGTTACATGCAACTGTATAGAATGATGTTATCATGCATATCAATCAATCCCTCTACCATCTACTAGTCCTGCAACTTTCAGAAGATACCCAGAGACACAGATGACTGTAATGATTGTAAGTTGTGACGGTGGCTGTAATATCATGATTTTTTGCAATAATTATTATCCTTTCAGACACGCTCAAATGTAGAAAGAAACAAGGGACAGCATCCAAGCAATATGCTGCCCACATTACCATGTCCATAGTCTGGCTCGGTCTGGTCCAGGTGCAGTGTGTGGTGAGTTAGGAGGTTACAAGTCTGAACCTTCTCCTTCTCATGAACCATGTCACCCAGGGTGCTGCCAACAAGGTCATTCTGTAGAGAACAGAGTCAAACCACAGTCAAACCACAGTCAAACCACAGTCAAACCCAGCAGTCAGATCACAAGTCTGCTGTTCCCTCAGGCTCAAGAACTTGTTTATAGACTGGTTTATTGATTGAACTTCTTGCAGCCCGGAGGCTCAATTGCGAGATTCATTACATACATAGATAATTCTAACATTTACATAGTTTTACATTGATAAAAAGCACATCTTCAAATAATCGTTAAGAACAAATGTCTGGTACATACAGAATGATACAATAAAACAAACCTGATAAGTTTTAAATTATTTACATTTACACATTGTTTAAAAGTTTCACAATATATGGCAATGAGCTGTTGGCGTAACGCCTGGTACGTGCTGGAATGTGGTCAAATTTACTTTTTTGTCTTGTTACCCTCCCTGATACTTCTCCTCTTGTGTGAGGAAGCCAGTGGTGGTAGAGGTTTGACTTGCACAGTTTAGAAGTCTCTCTTTACTACATAAGGCCACACTGACTTAACTTTATGGATGACATCCTCTATCTGGACACCCCAAAACTAATGCGAGAGAGTGAATAGGAAAAAAATCCAGCAAATTTGCGGTAGTACATAATGACTTTTAAGACAAGCCGGCACATTTTGACCTTTTGCTGCATTTATGAGTCAGCACTGTACTGAGTTCTGGAGTGAAATGGAGCCTTGGTAGCCATCCTCCACAGTTACTGCTGGCTCCCTATTTTTGCTAGCTACTATGGACTATACTATGGAGAATGGTACTCAGGCTAGAGCCTCGGAGAAGGTTGATTTTTGGAGAACAGGCGAAAATAATCCATAAAATTAAATCAGTGTGGCCTAAGGGTGATAAAACAAAATCTATATTATACAGAAAGAAGGAGAAAAATGTAAAAACATTTCATTAATGTACTTAAGCACTGCAGGTATGACTGTCCTCCTATTTTCTAACATTATATTTTCTATGTCGCACCTCTAGAAATATGTTTAAATTAATAGTGTTATAATGTAGTGAGTTATTATATAATAATAAATCCAAAACATGCTATGGATGGCTATTACTATTTTCATGACTTATTAAGTCTTGTGTCTGTAATGATCTCCTCAACAAAAAAAACAGACTCTTAAGGACTAAACAATTATATTTCAAATTACTTCAATCCAAGGCAGTAGTGTATCTGTGTGTCTATCTGTCTGTGTGAATGTGTGCATTTCTAACTTTGCGTAAATGGGTGAAGTTTGCTTTTCGTAAAGGGGCGAAGTTTGCTTTGCGTGAAGGGGTGAAGTTTGCCATCTCCGATTGCCTTGTTCTGTTGGTAAAGAACAGTTACTTATTTTAATAATAAACAATTAAAGTTAAACTTACCGGCAAATGCCCCAGTAAGGAGGTGACGTTTTCGGAAACATAAAGGATCTTCCCCTGCTTGTTGATTGCCAGCATAAAACCATTTGTTGCCTGAAAAAAAAAATTGCATCAATTTCTGTTGGGACCCACTACAATGTACATGAAAATGTTTTAAAAATAAACATACCGCTCAGTATGTCCTTATAGCTGTGTGTAATGTAGAGGTACTGTTACAGTACTAGTCTTCATTCCACTCCAAATTATCAAAACACCATTCACAAATCTGTATAACACTTGATCAGAGATAAGTTTTAATATTTAAGTTGGTTCTTCTGTGAAAGTAGAACATGTAACTTTCCTCCAGGCTGTTCAATGTAATGCAAGAAAGTCGATCACTGTCTGCAGTGCAGAATTGTGCTACAGGGACCAGTTATTGTCCAGTTGAGTGCTACTCCTACATGTATGTACATGTAGTACTGCAAATTCATTCATTTTTGCAGGGACTTAATAATTTCGGAGTAGGAGGGGAAAGGAGGTTTTGAAGGATTGTTTTAAGTTTGCTGTTGAAATATTCTGTAGTACAGTAGGAATACAATACATATTCACGGTGTCATTATTTCATGGTAATTAAGGGAACACCAGGCTAACTGTGACCATAAACCACTGTAAACATTTCAAGATCTACAGTACAATGAAGTCCAACAAAAATTGCCCAATTAGTAGTTTAAGGGCAAACCACAGTGAAGTCACTAGATTTTGTCCTACTGTGTGTCCAACACAGTTGAACAGAATAACATTTTGCAATCACAAACACTGCTGAAATATAGTGTCAGTGAGAAGAATCGCTGGGTTAAATCAAACTTTCGAATCAGCATGGATAATTGAATAAAAAAAGGCAACTATGTACTTCAAAAATATATCTAGGGGTTTGTGGGATATGGAGAAAGGGAAAACCTTTGCCACTTATGCTATTAATACATGTAATTTTATATTTTCTATCTAGCCCTGCGGATACAGAAATATTGCAATTTGAAAACACCTTTTCTTCTTTCTCAATGTGCACGTGCATTTTTTGTTCCAATGGCTATATCTTTCTCTCTACACAGTGTTGTTTTCAAACGTCCTTCCCAATGGGTCCTGTTTTTGTTATCACCCTAAGGCTTACTGCTGCATGAGTCATCCACTTCTATCTCTCCAGGCCCTACTTTAGCTGCGATGCACTGCAGTCCGTACCGTCTATTAGAATAAATTGTTGTTATTGTGCGGGCCAACTACTCCACACAGGATCTGTGCTGGCGGCCTTTCAGCGTTCTGAGGACCTCGGTATGACAGTAATTGCCCAGGTGCAGTCTACATTGTCGGACTGTACGGTTCTGAACCACTCACACCAGGGAGAATCCCTACTTTCTTTGGGTAACTGTAGTGGATTCTTTAATGTTCTCAAGGGGTGACTTTCTTCAAACAAGGGACCTCCGTTTAACGTCCTATGCATTGGACGTCCCTAAGTCAAAGCTAGGTACTCATTTTCACCTGAGTGAAGTGAGAAAAGCTGATGTTAGTGACTTTCCCTAGGGTACAATGTTGGGTGACATGTCAGGTGTTTGCACCTGGAACCTAACCTGACCACCGTGAGAATGGAACAGCTGAAAATAAGCTGGATAGTGAGTGAGGAAGTGTGTACTAGTATGTGTACTATAAGTGAACCCCTTGATTCTGGGCCAAAAACTCTAACCATTATGCCACACGACACCACCAGCAGTAACTATCTGCGGTACTCACATCCAACATCAGCTGAGAAAACTCCTCATTGGTGAGGAAAGGCGGCTTCCAGTTCTCCTTAATCTCATTGGCTTCACTCTGTGCTGTGATCTCTGTGAAAAACATAGTCAGAATCAAGTCTTATGTTTCACATGAACCAGGCAGGTACAGCATACACATGTGTACATGTATACTTAACTCTGATACCTACATGTACCAATATCTTACGGCACTATCAGACAAGAGTTTGACTTGAGAAAGGAGGTCAAAAATCATACTAATTCATAACATAAAAGTTATTATGTACAAATGTATAGTCCTGTTGGTTAATTCCCTTAACTCATTGTACTCCACATAAAAAAAGGTCAGAGTCAGAGTCAGTACACCCAGGCCATCATCAGGTAATTTACTTAATACTAGTAGGTAAGCCAGCTCAATGGCATTTGGGCAGGACATATGTACAAGTGCCTCTTCATAGCTGTTGGAAGAAGTATTTTCTTATTATAGTTACGGTCATCATCATCACCTTTGCTGCATTTCAGTGCTTAGCACAGAGGTAGGCTGTCAATATCTTCTACAATTTTTTATTATCAAAGCTGCAAAGAATCCCAATCAAACCATGAAATTTGCCCACAAGTGAATTTTCATTAATTTTTATACTCTAATGGGGGGTGCCCTAACATCGAATGCTTTTTTACGCGCTTGAACTCACGGCGCTCTATCGCTAGTTGTCGGAGAGTGGTGAGGTTTTGATGAATGAATTTTGAAAACCTTTATGTAAAGAGTATATTTGGATAAAAAATGCATTCATACTATTCATGAGCCCTTCACGTTCCGCGTTACGAGCGGCAAACACTGTGAGACATTTTCGTAAATTTACTGTCGTGAATGTGCTTTGCTAGACAGTGTGCCCTAACATCAAACGCTTTCGTAATTTTCCTCTGTTCAGGCGTCGATGATGAAATCAAGTAAGACAAACAAGAATCGAATTTTGTGATATTCTTTTGGTAGTATAATTGCCATTATGTGTACTTGTCACCTCACGTGAGGAGGCTGTATTGAACGCAGTTCAGTCCGTGTTTGACCAAAAACCCGTCTTACGCAATCAACGCAGTCCCATAGGAATCATGGGAAATGCAGACGACAGTGGTGTTGACGTAGTGTTGACGTTGTTTTCTCAGGTTGGTTTAAATTTTCTACTACACAAAAACCCGGAGACCCAAATTTTTTACTGTTTCGTAAAGCTTTATTTGTTAATATGTGGCAGCTATGTGACTGCTTGGTACACGTCATTTATATCTGGCAAGAGCCGCCGCTATGAAGGGACCCCATTTTCAGCGCCATCATTATGATTGGTGAAAACGACTGAAATTTTGTTTTTCGACAAAACGATAAATAAAAAATTATGTAGAACTATACTTTGCATGCAAATAACAACTGTATGCATTAACTATGTTTACTTATCTTTTTATTTACTTAAGTCAGTGGCAACAAGCACGGCATACTTTTGCATAATAAGATCAGTAAAAAATCCGTCCGAAGTTAGGGCACGTGCGAAGTTAGGGCACCCCCCGTTATAGAACCCAATTTCCGACTCCAGTATTGTTTTCTCTGCTGCCCATGAAAATTACATGGATAGGTTTTAAGTTGTACACAAAGATGACAAAACTTGGTCACTGTACTCAACTTGTGCATGGCACTCGTACCTATCAAACATCAAAGTGGTCTCACCTTTATTTCTTTTAAGAAATGCGATTGTGGACTGCAGCACAGAAGACTTGTCCATTTTGCGGTTGTTGCTGGACACCATACTGCACAGTTCGTTGATGAGAATGTTGAACTGGTCTCTGCGCTTCTTCTCACTGCGGTTACGAGATTGCCTGTCCAGGATGATATGATGGATCACATTAAACACTGTTCAGAAACCATTGTCATAATTTCTTTTGTACTTCATAGGTGGTTCAATGCAGCAATTGAAAATCCACAATCATAATACATAGTATTACATGACTTGTGTATTTAAACCCGTACATGGACCAGCAAGTTAGGTGCAGGTACATCAGAAATACTGTATGATTTTTGTACCTGCACAGCTCCAATTTTACCTGCACCAAGCTGCATATGCAGGTGGTATTTCCAGCCCTGTAGTTATATGACACGTGATAGTCGATGAGTCGAGTTTTAGACTAGCCAATGGTGATGACGTGATGTGCCGTGAGGCACCTTGTCCTGTATAATGTAGATGTAGATGTGATGTGTATGATTTGTATGCAATATGAAAACCAGGGGAACTGACCATTACACATGTGTTCCCCAGGGACTGGGAAGAAGCCAACATAGCGACAGGCACCCACAGGCAACAGTCCTTTAATTTGGACAGGATCTGGTTACTTGTTCCCAGGGGAATATGCTTATTACGTAATGTTCCTCCTGTGCTACTGTACATGTGCACAACGAAGTGCACTGGCCGTAGGTGGATACTCTTCGAACATATACTACTTATGCCACCTGATTCACCTGCTCAAAAGGCACATAACATCGCCTTCAGCAAGAAACTCACACCTATACTATAGAGGAGAGGTACATGTAGGCCCCGTGGAGGCCTTCTCAAATGCCTGATTGACGACGTGAAGCTGTACTTCCATCAGAACGTCAAGACGGCGCCCTACATGCTGAAATGGCCACGGGAATAGGTGGCGGAAGTTTTAAGAACGTTGATGACACACACTGATGTGGTGTGCCAATGACAGATTAAAATGAGACTGAACTGTACATTTGCCAAGAAGAACACTGTACAACATTAAGTTTTGGTGTTTACAATTACATGTCAAATTTCTCAATCACATTGAACCAAAATGGAAGATTGAAATCCATGTACAACTCATGACAGTAATTCCTCAGCGCCACTGATACTGTGTACAACTGTTACAGATCAGGGCATTTCGGCCTTTTTAATTTGGACGTCCGTTTTTATGGCGAACACCTTTGGTTGTCAGACTGTGTCTAACCGCATTTAAGTTATCAACAGTGTCACAAAACCTCTGAGAAAAATGTTTAAGTTGCATATTCATTAATAAGGAGGTATGGTGGGTACATCTACTGTTGTATCACTAACTAATTTGCCTTATAAAATACAGGAAACAGCATTTTAAATGGCAAGAAAATTTCCCATATTTCTCATATAATAGCAAATGTCACTGGAAAATGTCATACTTGCAGCATTTGGAAGTTAAGTGAAGGTGAACATCGTTGAACATAAATTATGCAAACCAGGACCTCATTTGCATAACTGATAAGGAAATGCTACAATAGCCTGTTGTTTGGGTGGAGAATATGATCTACTGATATGATTAATGCCAATGAGGATCTTATTTCCATAATCAATGAGAAAAATTTACAGTACATCAGTCATAAAGGCTAAAATCATTTGGCGAAGGTACATGTATGATGAGCTCGAGGCTGTGGAACTCTAGTTTTACTGATATTTTTGGTGTAAAAGTGTATAAAGGTGCATAGGTTGATTGCATGCCTTTCTAACATCCCCAAGTGCTCTTCTATGATACTTGACATCCACCCTACACTCCACCACATGGGAGAAGGTGCCCAGGCTACCTGTCTTACGTGCGAGGACATGGCCTGAGGCAGGAGGCAGAGGTTCTATGACTGCTGATCGCAAATCTGATGGTGGCCTGCACTGCAGCGGACGTCCACAGATACATGTACATGTTTCTCCCCATGTTGGCAGGTCAGTGCCATGGGAGTCAGCAAAACATGCAACACCTGCTGTGGTGTCGTGTGGCGTAATGGCTAGGGTGTTTGGCCCAGAACCCAGAGGTACTGGGTTCGAATCCCTGACATGCCCCGACATGCCCCGACATTGTGCCCTTGGGAAAGTCACTTTACACAACTTTCCTCACTTCACTCAGGTGGAAATGAGTACCTAGCTCTGGTTAGGGTCGTCCATCAGATAGAACGTTAAATGGAGTTCCCGTGTTTGAGGAGAGCCACACCTCAAGCATGTTTAAGTTCAACCCACAACACTTATCAAAATGTGTAGGGGTCCCGGTGGCCGCACCTGAGGTACCTCCAGACCTTTGCAATTCTACCTCACCAAATGTAAGCTCCTCACAATTCAGCCCTGAACTGGCTGCATGGAGAGAGTAGCCGGCCCACCCAATAACAAAAAATAACTCTAAAGTAAACACTTGACTGACAAATGCACTTTTTCATACCCCTAGCTCCATAGACTTGTGTGAAAACCTTGGCAGATACTTCAACAGCACTCGAAAAAAATCCTTTTTTCTGCATATCTGCACTGGTAAAACTACCTGCACCAGACAAATTTTACCTGCACCACTGAGAATTTAGGAAGTATGGATCATACTAAAAACTGTTCAAAAACTATTACCATGCATTTATTTCTTTTATAGGTGTAAACAGTCAAAGCAGCAAATAAAAACACATTATACACCTACATGTATATATAAACCCTGGATATACATGGACCAGTGCAGGTTAGGTGCAGGTAGACATCAGAAATACCTGCCAGCTCCAATTTTACCTATAACAAGGTGCATATGCACCGAGTATGATATTTCGAGCCCTGTTCACATACACACATACCTTTCCAACTCATACGCTGAAACATAGTAGGTCTGAAACACCATGTCATGTGCCAGGTACCCAGGAACCCAGCCTGCCGATTCTTCCATCTTCTTCCTCCAGCTACTTTGTTCCATTCTGAAGTCCCGGTACACCTGGGCTACCCGGTAATTCCCCTCCATTGGCAATGTTACGTGAAACCAAACCAGCTGCAAACAACTCCAAGCTTCCCCCAGAAAAGTGAAGCCCAAGCTTCCTCAGCCTGGACCTGCAAACTTGGTGTCCGAACCTTGCAGAACGCTGCACAAGTCTGAGGTAGAACTTCAGGACAACTCAGGTCAGCCCACAACCTGTAATTATCTCCAATCCAGGGTTCATCAGTGAAGCAGTTCTGCCCTGCAGGTATGTATGTGCAGTAGTCAGGACAGATAAGCCACTTGCCTGGTGTACATGGAAGGACTGTTCAACTTGGACAGTTTACAACTCTCTTATTTTCTGGCCAAAATGTGCAAACACTCTTCCTCTTTTCTCCCCCAGCCCTCCTCCTGTCATTTGTACTTTTTTAGTATAAAATCTCCACATTAGGTTCAGACTGGAGTTTTATAACCTCCTTGCCCCTGAAAACTCAGTCCCAGTAGTTGACAGAGTTGTTATAAGTTTAAAGGGGCATTATGTAAAATATTTGCACCAAAAATCAAAATATTCTAATTGAGAAAAATCTTCATGTGATTGTCAGTTACTTCCACTTTTTAACATACTTATGCAATTATCTCACATTTCTGACATTTATGGTTGGCACTATAACTGCCTACATGAGGTGCACATTTTGTGGCACCACCACAAAATGCCAGAATGTAAACAAACATGGCTAACAGTTGTATTTCAGTATTTCCAGCTATTAAACACACTTGTACTGTGTAATATTTTGGGGCCTCCACTCCATGAATGGCACTTATTTGCAATTGATCATGAGAAGGGTTGATTCAACTTTGTAAAGAAATGACCAGAAAATAGAGTTTTTGTATCGTCCTAATTTTACATAATGCAGCTTTAACTGCCAGTCCAGGTGTCCAGGCTGTCCTGAAGACCTGTCAGGTCAAGGTTCCACAATCATGACATCATGACTGTGAGAAGACCACTGACAACAGACCCCATACTGCCTTCATTTGGTGCTCTTACAGTAACAGTACTAGGTAATAATGATTTGGAACATGAACTTTCTCATTGATAGGCAATTATGATTGAAATATAAACTAATTGCTATGTCCTTTATGTTAACTGAAGTATAGTAGAGTCATATGTCTCCCATGTTGACAGGGCCCCTGGAGGCAGTATTAGGAGTATTCAGGTGTGTACGTAGCTCCTTTGTTCTCCCCTCAACACTCACGTTTCTCTACATGTGATGTTAGACACCTGCAGGCAAAGGGAAGACCCCACGTGTAACCCTGCACCGACCTCGGGCACACAACTATCCGACGTCAGGGGCAAAACCAACAATCATTGTGAGAACAAACAACCAAGCATGGGTTTCACTCTGTACATTTGTAACTAGCCAGTTCAGCGACCCCATACCTTCGCCAAATGATGTTAACTTGTACAACTGACATATTCTAAAGATTACTCACTGATTATGTAAATAAGGTCTTCATTAACATAAATCATATCAGTTGGATGAATTATTAGACTGTTAATTCAATTTTAGTCACCTCAAAAAAGCATGATAAGAAGTGGGGGGTGGAGGTTATACCTGTCCCTACGTCATGTTTACTTACAGAAACACAGTATTTGTATAATGTGTAGTATGTTTGATTGTAATCTCTCATTTTCTAGTGCCGCTTTGATTGAACACAAGTTGTCTTTATCCACCGCTCGCCTAGCCAGTCAACCACATGCATACGACCCCACCTACCCACCCGGCCATTCTGGGACCTTTTTTCCAATCTGAAAAATAATGAAGCAGCAAACTGGGAAACAAGAAATTGATAACTGTAAAATAAACAAATCCTCACCTTTTGTTTCTGTCCTTTTCATCTTCTTCCATGTCATCATACATGAAGGAAGATTCACTGAAACAGAAGAGAAGCATAACTCATTATCATATCATAAGCCAAAAGGTGTCAACCAATCAGAAGTCCCCATTTCATATTGGTTATGACACCATAACCTTACCAGTGGTGATTAAATCAAATAAACACTGTGGTGTTTAAATCCCATAAACACCACAACTAACGGTGACCCCAATGGAACATACAATCTGTTTGAATGACCCCAGAATGGAACACGTAAAATGATCAAAAGGACATACAATATTGCACATGATACATTTGGTTTACAAAACTTTTAAACTAGAAAGTTTGGTTGGGAGCAAATACAGCATACTTCAGTCAATCCTCATTCCAAAATATCATATCAACCTTTTTCATATGTAGTGCTCTTCAATATGGAATGTTTCAATACTGTAGTCCCCGATACCCATACAGTGCTTTTCAGTAATATATTCCCGAAACCCCAATAAAGACTTTTCAGTAACAAGTATTTGCAAAGCCCCAAAGTAGTGCTCTTCAGTATTGGGTGTTTTCAAAACCCCCATGTAGTACTCCAAACCCCCATACAGTGCTTTTCAGTAAAAGTGTCCTCGAAATCCCCAAACAGTGCTTTCAAGGATCACTCTGTCATCAATACAAATTTTCGCACTTTTGACAGGATCCACGCCGTCCTGTATCTGCTTGAAGATTACCTACCCACACCACCCTGTATCTGCTTGGAGATTACAAATTTTAGGTCATTTGGCCCCAAAAAGTTGAATCCATTTAACGAAATGGCAGGGAAGGAGAAACATGAGGAAAAACAATGTACACGTGTATCTCATCCATATACCTATAGTACGAAGTGAAATTTAACTAAAAATACAATGGTTGGATAGCTAGCACCCTATACATTATTGGTAAGGATTTTTATTGGCGTAATGCAAACTGTCGATTTCCAAGATTTAAAAAAAAAACATATACATGTACTGCCTTGCATGCCTCCGCATTTAAATGCTGGAGCAGGAAAGTTTGACATGCCTCCTAAAAACACATGACAAACAAGAAAGCTTTTAAAAAAAGCTGGCCCGGGCGCATTTGTGGGTGCACTGTTGTAGGGCTTCTCTTTCATGAGGGCTATGGTATTGTGCCCGGAATCACCATGGTGGATGGGTCGCAAGAAGTTGCGCAATGTCTAACCGCACGTTATGCAATACCAAGCCAGGCCTTGAAATTGACATTATAATGCCCGGAATCACCATGACAGGGCTGCATTGTACGAACGAAGGAACCAAGAACGAAGGAACCAAAACCGGTCCAATTAATGCGGGCACAAAGCCCGGGCTGTGCCCGGGCAAAAACATCCAGTATCGAGTGTTTCAATACCCCCAAGTTTGTACCAATTGCCAAAACCCCCATACAGTACTAGTGCTTTTCCGTGTTAATAAACCCCATGTAGTTTATTCTCAAAACCCCCATTTAGAGCTTTTTAGTCAAAGTGTTCTTCAGGTTATTTGGTTTTAAGATTAGGGCACCGGAGCCCAAAATGCACATTTTTGTCTGAAAGTAGGGAAAAAAAAGTCCCATTTTACACAATTTTTAGGTGCTGTATGCATAACATGTGAATAATGCTCTGTGGGCATGTGTCCAAGGATCCCCATACCAAATTTCAGGTCATTTGGTTTTAGTATTACATGTAGGGCACAGGAACCAACAGTACATTTTTTGTCCTCCCTTGAAGATTTTTTAAACACACTCTGCAGTTCCAGAACAAGCTGCTAGGGGGCCCAATTGCAAACTACTGTCGCTTCTTCACTAGGCCAAGAGCTATCTAAAATTGGTGACCCTAGCATGTCCAGATTGCAAGATATCAAAACCGGAAGTTCTGCTGCAGTACCAAGGAAAGCTGCCAGGGGGCCCAAAATCTAATCATTTCTAGGTCTCATCATGACCTACCCATCTACCAAGTTTGACAATCCACCCGACGCTTCTTGAGTTATCGTGCTAAATTACACACGCACGCACACGCTATGGAAAACATAACCTTCTTGGCGAAGGTAATAAAACAATCCACATCATCTGGACCCCAAGTACTTTAATCATAAACGGAGAATCAAAGAAATCTGCCTAACCCACCATGAGCTACAGCTGCAAACACACAAACAAAACCAAAAACAGAACCCTTCTGCGGAAGGATATCTCCTTCCCTGGAGTTAATAACGGTCATACATGTACATCAAAACGTTAAAAAATATTGCTGTGAACAGTATAGTGCAGTGTGCTGAGCATGGGAATTCTGACATATGCATGGCCCTTGTACTTGTCACAAGGAAACTGGTTGACTAGAAATGATGTAGGTAAAATCTCTTCCAATCAATGAAGGCTTATACCCAAATCTGAAGCCTGGAGCATCGCATTTTTCTCTATATTCCCACCTAGGCTCATAAGAGGTCATTTACACATGTATGCAATGCACTGAAATAAATTTGCAACCAAATATAGAATAAACTCTAGATCTTGAAAGCCTACTGTACAAATTCTGTGAAGGGAAGCCAGCAGGTTTATTGGAACACTCACTGTTTCCCTGAAATCATGGTCCTTAAAAACATGGACTACCGGTAGTTTCCTTTGCAGTTCTAAACCTTGTTCTGAAGCAAAGAACAATGGATATCCACAGGTTAAGTAGCTGGGTCAACAGAATGTTGAGTCTGGCTTACATAATAGCTGTTCAAGGAGGGCCATACAAGTTGTCAGTTATATAACCTGATGATAATGCACATACAAGACAGGTATAGCTGCCTTGCTTACATGTAGCTTTGCAAATTTAATGTCAATGTCTACATTCATTGTAGGTAAGGTAAAGGTGAAGTTCCCATAGCCTTGTTTGAGGCTGTAGTGTTAGTGGGTTGTTACTCCTGATCACTGTCTAGCTAGGGCACGGTATTGGAAGGCAGAGCCAAACCCTGATCTCCTTCCACCACCTTCTACCTCCCCAACCGAAGTCAGGTACCCATTTCACACCTGGGCGGAGTGAGGAAAGTTCGTAAACTGCCTTTCCCAAGGACACAACGTCTTGCAAAGAATGAAAAAATCAAACTAGTGTGAGTGTGACCTCTCAATCTCATGTACTTGGCCACCATAATACTAATAGTACATTATAACTTTAATCAAGTTCTGTTTCATTGGATATATGCAAATAAACAAACAAGTGTGGGGGTGAACATTGGTGGCTTGCCTAGAATTCCATCTAGGATATTTAATCTGAGAAAAGAAGAAATATTTAGTTGAATCTTTTTTCTTAGAATCCTGTCAAGTGCCTTGTAATCTCACACTCTAGGCATATCATCATCGCAGGTGTTTTTATCTATTGGGATTGAGTTACTAGTATGTCACCAGGTGCCTTGAGGGAATGTCCTCTCGGCACTGGTCTGGCAGAAACCTGTCTATCAAAACACCTTGCGTGGTCAGCTTACACTGTGAGGTTTGACTATACTTGCAAAATAAATCTCATACCACACAATAGTCTCCACCCCTTAGGCATTACCAAAAAGAAGAGCCATATTGTTGCTACCACAGGACAAATAAAGGCAAACATGCACATTTGATTAACATCTGAAAAAAGTAACATTGAACGTTTCTTGTAGCTATTGTATGAATAAGTGAAAAACTGAAATAATTAGGTAGACAAGCTTGGACTTTCTTCAGCTGTTGGTGTCAAAAATAGTAGCCATTTGGGCCCCTTCATATGCTGAAGGGTGCATAAAATTTTTTAGATGAGAAAATAAAGTGGACAAATCTGAGGACCAAGATATTAAAATGGTGTGGCCTCAGCACGAGTGCCTATGATGTACATGTAAGTGGACACAGTAATGAAACCATTAGATATCCTCCTCAAGTGTGGGGGCAAAGCCTATTTCAAGTATCACTGGCAAATTTTTAAAACCACTTCACTTGACTTCACATTACATGCATGACATATCACCTAACCCTGCATAGCAGTCATGCATGATCTGCAGATTCCATTCCATCTCTCAAAGGACACTTTTCTAACACTGCCTGCAAAGAACATTAATGGTACAAATGATAAGCAAAAGGCTCTTCTGCATGACTTGAACTCCTCATTGGTACAATTCAAAGACTAAAATTGTCAGCAATAATAGTCAGACTGAAGTTAGAGGAAAACTATCACTCCCAACTAATTGGTCCTTTCATTTAGGAAAAGTTATATTGCATGTAAATATCATATACTGTTCAACAGTCTTCACAAGCTACTGGTCTCACCATCTTGATTCTTACAGAAGACGTTATCTAAATTCAATAGTCCCAAATTAAGAAGTAACAGGATGTTGTATTAAAAAACAACACGCATATTTTTACTATCATGAAGGTTCATCTGTGTTGGTAGTTACATGTTTAAAGTTTAAACTTTTGTGCCCACACAAGAGAATTGTTCTCACCTAGAGCTTTCGACCAGTCACTCTGGTCTTCCTCAATAGACTGACCCAGTGAGACTGTCACGTGGCTTCTCTGAAGTGTGACGTCAACACTGGGTCAAAGGTATCTGGTAGATGATGTCAATATCTACTGAGGAAGACCAGAGTGACTGGTTAAAAGCTCTAGGTGAGAACAATTCTCTTGTGTTGGAACAAAAGTTTTAACTTTCAACACCTATATTTTGAAGATAAAAAAATCACAAATATTGTAGAAAGACTTATGCGCTGCAGAGCACCAAATAAATGATTTAGCTTTTCTTCTTCTTCCGTTAATGTCCATCGGCCGAATTGTCGGCCATTATTGACATGTTTAACGGGTCAAAGGTCACCATTTGAAAGATGTTTAGTTCATGTTTGACACCTGTGAGGCGAATTCGGACAGAGAGTTTGACTGTATAACCTCCTCGGGTAGAGAGTTCCAGTCGCGTATGGTGCGAGGGAGGAATGAATACATCCGGTAGTTTGTACGACACGGGAGTTGTTTGTACTGTTGGCTGTGGCCTCTGCGGCGTCTTGTGTTGTTACTAGGCAGGAGGTTTAAAGCGTCACAGCTTACACATGCTAGGCCGTGCGTAATCTTGTACAGCATGGTGAGTCTGTTATTGCGGCGACGGTTCTGGAGGGTGGGCCACTGAAGCTGCTCCAACATAGCAGAGACACTAGACGTGTTTTTGTAACGATGGAGGACAAATCATGCGGCCCTACGCTGGACCTTCTCTAGCTTGTCTATGTTCTGGTTTGAGTGGGGGTCCCACACAGAGCTGGCGTACTCTAAAATGGGCCGGACTAGAGCCTTGTACGCCAGCTCTTTGGTTTTCTTGGAACGTACCCTCAGGTTCCGTCTCAGGAGGCATAACATTTTGCTGGCTTTAGAGCATGTGTTGTCAATGTGTTTGCCCCAAGAGAGGTCTGTCTGCAATGTAACCCCCAAATACTTGGCAGAAGGCACACGCTCTAGGGTATGGTTATGCAGAGTGTACCTAGTGTTGGCAGTCTGTGGGTTTCTGGCCCTTGTCAGGGGTAACTGGTGACACTTGTCTGGGTGAAAGGCCATGTCCCACTCTCTTTCCCAGTCTTCCAACTTGTTGAGGTCCTCTTGTAGTTTTACGGAGTCTCTGGAACAGGTAATCAGGCGGTACACGGTGGTGTCGTCAGCAAATAAACGTGAGGTGGAGGAGATCCTCTGCGGCAGGTCGTTTATGTAGGTGATGAAAAGGCACGGTCCCAACACCGTGCCCTGTGGGACGCCTGATCTCACGTTCACGTAACTTGACTGAGCGCCGTTGACCACTACAGCCTGTTTACGGGCGCTGAGGAAATTAGCTATCCACCTGTTTGTACGGCCTCGGATCCCGTAGTGGTCCAGTTTGTGTACGAGGAGGCTGTGGTTCACACGATCGAAGGCCTTTTGGAAGTCCATGATGATAACATTGTACTTAGGACAAGTAGGGAGACAACATTGATGAGAAAAGAGAGATAAAGTTTTTGTAGGATGGACAGTAATTGTAATCTTCCCTGACATGCCCCAAGGTTACTAGTGCTGTCCAAGGTGCTGATCTGTCACCTGCTACTAAAGTTAGTAGTGCTGTCCATGGTGCTGATCTGCCATCTGCTGGTACAGTTACTAGTGCTGTCCATGGTGCTGTTCTGCCATCTGATGGTACAGTTACTAGTGCTGTCCATGGTGCTGATCTGCCATCTGATGGTACAGTTACTAGTGCTGTCCATGGTGCTGATCTGCCATCTGCTGGTACAGTTATTAGTGCTGTCCATGTTGCTGATCTGTCATCTGCTACTATAGTTACTAATTCTGTCCATGGTGCTGATCTGTCATCTGATGGTACAGTTACTAGTGCTGTCCATGGTGCTGAACTGTCATCTGCTGGTACAGTTATTAGTGCTGTCCATGTCGCTGATCTGTCATCTGATGGTAAAGTTATTAGTGCCTCTCAAAATGCAGGAAATAGTGTTTCAGAGGGTCAAGGTTTCAAACTTTCATGGACAACATGTTTTCAGACCCTCCTTGGATTGTCAAACCAGTGTCAAACAAAATTGACATGACGGAAAAAATGTCAGGCTTGCTAGAATGCTGTCTTATAGCAGGGGTCGAAATAGATTTTGGGGCCAACTTGCACTGGTGCAGATGAAAAAAAAAATACTTGCACCAGAAGAAAAATAGTTGCACCCCCCATAAATAAATCGAACACAACCAAAACTACATGTAGTAACTTTAATAAAAACTTCATGGATTCTGGTTTTGTTCCCTTTCCAGTTCTTTATTGGGTATTTCTACAGGTACCTGGTAGTAACAGCGGATAAAGCAAACTTGCACCGCGGTGCATACCGGCAAAAAATTAGTTGCACGACACCAAATTTACTTGCACCAAGTTGCACACAGAGGAGTATTTCGACCCCTGTATAGTATCGTACAGGGTATGGATAGTAGTATGTCTGCCAGATGTGGACGGCCACACTTCAGTAAAGGACAAGTCTTCAGCAAACTGGATATAATGTTAGCCTTCTCCTGTACAGCTTAAGATCAATCATATGGCAGATTCCTCTTTAACTGTATTTCATCTTAATCATGCCCATCTGCCATGACCCAACGTTGTATTTGCAGTGTTATGATCTCTGACGGCTCTGGGTTTGGCAGAAGCCAGTATCTATTGCCAGTAGGCTTCTATTTTCACACACCAATATGGCTCTAGATCAACTGTAGGCGTAATTGGTACACCCACACACACTTGTTGACAGCTGGTTGGACAGTGCTTTAATGTGATTGACATGTAGACTATTTTGGGCACTAGCATGAAAGTTCATCTGAGTTGGTAAATTACATTATGAAGAATTCAAACTGTTCTGCAACTCATAAATTACACTCAGATAGCTGAAGAAGACTGAGTGATTCAGTCGAAAATTCCGGTGAGTGTAATTTATGAGTTGGAGAACAGTTTAAATTCTTCATAATATTTTGGGCACTTCTTGTGGAAATATTTTTGGACCTCTGCGTACATGTCTCAGAGCTTGAAATACTTTTTTCTGCATACCTGCACTGGTGCAGGTAACATTGAAAATTACCTGCACCACACAAATGTTACCTGCACCACTCAGAATTTAGGAAACCATTGCCATTATTTCTTTTATACTTCATAGGTGGTGCAATGTAACAGTCAATGCAGCAAATGAAATTCCACATACAACTACTAGTACATGTATAACATTATATAAAGCCAGTGCATGGACTGGCACAGGTTAGGTGTGGGTAGACATCAGAAATACCTGCACAGCTCCAATTTTACCTGGACTAACCTGCATATGCAGGAGGGATTTCCAGCCCTGTGTATTATAATGAGGGGAACTCAACTGCTCTCCCAACAACGACTCCTCAGTGCAAAGTTCTGGTCAGCACTGATACTAGACTTACATGTAATATACATGATGGACTGACTGTAAGCCTGGTAGCAGGTGGGCATATGTCTAGCTAACTGCAGTGCTAATTGGGTATTAGGTCTAATGTCATTTACCTTTGGCATCCTGCTGCTACCAATGTGGGCACTGCTAAAGGCCTCTTCACCATCCAAAAGCAATCACCTTTAACGAGCTCTGTCTAGTCCTCTGGACAAGCTGGTGTTTTTTAACTGTCTCCCAGGTACTGATCTCTGTTTCAACTAATTCAAACATATAACTGTAGATGGGCCCATGGTAGGTTGAAGTTAACAGGTACTACTGTTGACGTTTCCTATCTTCTGACATAGATAGAGAGAATCTAGATATTCTTCACTTTGTCTGCAAATCAAATATTATTCTACAGTATGTCAGAAAACCTAGTAACAGTTTTTGTCACGAATATGTGCCTATCTACCTCCAGGGAGGATGAAATCCTTCTGCTGGAAGGTTCTGTTTTGGGTCCCGCTTGTGTTTTCACAACTCTGACTCACGGTGCTTTTGATTGATTTTTGTAAATTTCAGTACATGATTAGTTATTGAGGTTGTGATGACGTGTGTCAATTTTGTGCATTTTTGATTGTATTTTCAGGTATTGAACTAAAATAATTTGACATGCCTGTGCTGTATGTGGTGGGGGTCATTGTTAAGAGGTTCTCCAATTTCTTGAAAGAGGGGGGTGAGCAGGTCCCGATAGAATTTAGTACAAGAATTCACAATCATGCTTTTGTATAGTACATTGACGTGCTTTTATGTTTTTCTTAGTCATGTTTGTGTGGTCACATGTATAACTCACAATCCCGTTGATGGATTTGCTTGAATTTCAGCATGTGGTTATAGGTATTGAGGTCTAGATGAAACATGGTGATTCGGGGCATTTTAGCAGTATTTTCAGGTCCTGTAGAATAATAGGTCCACACCCTTGTACTTAAAGTAGTGTGGCATTGTTCATACAGAACCAGCTGTCCCCATATACTGGATGTCTGCTACGCCGTGTTACACCGAAGGGTGGTTATACCGGCTATCACGACACAGATATTAGTAGATACGTGCAGACAAAATTGGTCCAGCGACCACTTCCTTATTGAACTCTGACCATCAGCCTATATGGCGACCACAACTTTGCCTATGACGGCCGCGTCGTTTTGCGGCTGGACAACAGGGCAGATTAAAGATGGCGCCGAAAAGATTATACCAGGTCATACGGACAGCTTACTTTAATGTGGGGGGAAATGTTGTATGTAGTATTGCTTCAACAATTCATACCGCAGGTATATCAACTTGATTTTCCTTTGTGTTTTCCTTGTAGTTATTATTGCACCATGAATGAGTTTTGTTAGCTGTACATGTACTGTATATGACATATGTGATCTCTATCATTTTTCATCTTATACAATATGATGGTTAGTATGCTTCAATGTAGTATACCAGCCTGGAGGTGACTTTGGTAGCACCCCCACACGCCTATTCCAGTATAGTAATTCAGTGTTCTAGCCAGCTTGAATTTTTTTCCGTCATCTCAATTTTGTTTGAAGTACAGTAACATCGTTTCAAGTGCTGACAGTGCGACGACATGACAATGCTACTAGTAGGGGTTCCGGGGGCATGCCCTGGAAAATTTTGAAATCTTGACCCTCTGACGCCAATTTTTGTCCATCACAGATGACGAATTGGCAAAATTTTTGTACGTTGTGAGCGACAAAAGACAGAAAGATGGACGCTGGCGAGAACACTGACCTGCTAAGTAATTTCTAAATTGTCCGAGTAGACAGATAAAAGGTACTCACTCATCCCACTTGACGGGACTCTGCAGGTTGGCCTCTTCATAGCACCTGTGGGTCCAACATAGAAACATTCTTATATACATGTACATGTCACTCACACTCACTCACTATCCGGTTTAGGATACAAAATCTTCTGCAGACAGGCAACATTCAAACCTCACTGCTCCCCAGAGTGTGTGATTGTGTCTTTAGACCACACCAATTTGACTTGTTGGTTCTCAGACTTTTCCAGAAAAAATATGAAGCGACAGGGCACAAAAAAACAAGCCTGGGCATCCTTTGATAACCCCAGATGCTATAATAAGAGCCATGAAGTCAACATACCAGGCTGGTTTACAATTCAAACAATGAATTTTAAACTTTTAATCAATCCACTGCATTGTTACATAGAAAAACTGTAACAACTAGGAAGACAAGGACTTTCTTAAACTGCTGGGACCAAAATACTAGCATTTTGGAGTACTGTTGATTCAGAACCTTCAGTGAATACTTTCTTTTTACGATTCAGAAAAAAATGAAGTAACCGAATCCAATTTGCAGTTCAAGCTGTCTTAGACACACAGTGGAAGAAAAGATAACCATTCCTGGTCAACAGTGCCAGTTGAAGGTCATGTCGGTGGAAGCAAATGTGTGTAACACAGGGCTGATGTCAGAGGGCCAGGTTAAAAAAAAATTTCCATGGGGGGGAGAGAGCCGCCAACCCTGAGCAGACTATCGATCGGGAAGCCAGCAAAGAAAAGCGAGGTTTAGTCAGGCTAGCCCTTACCCCAGCTCAAAAAAAGTTTTTCCTTGGCCCTCCATCGACAAGA
Source organism: Branchiostoma floridae x Branchiostoma japonicum (assembly GCA_013266295.2). Taxonomy (NCBI): domain Eukaryota; kingdom Metazoa; phylum Chordata; class Leptocardii; order Amphioxiformes; family Branchiostomatidae; genus Branchiostoma; species Branchiostoma floridae x Branchiostoma japonicum. The sequence continues at coordinate 17,070,203 of CM023827.1, forward strand.
ATCATGTTCACTGGTCAAAAAAGGATGTTTACAGGTTAAAATGGCCAGCAGAAAGAGAAGATTTGTATTGGGAGATTCTGAAGAACACAGAATCTTTACTTAGGGAGAGTCCCTGGATGGGAGCAGAAGTACAGTAGTGTGCAATGACTGTTAGCCACCACAACCTACCACAACACACCATAACCAACCACAATCAGGTCTAATATCCAACTTGTACATGAAAGGACCTTGTGTGACGCTCTGGATAGATTTTCTATCAATTATGAATAGAAAACACACAGTACATATGTAAGTTACCAGTTTTTTCAAGTTATTCCACTTGTTCGAAAATTCGTATGGACTTTGGCCGCCATATGGATGGGTCTGCATGGAGAAGTTTCTATTCATATTCTCTGTCTATTGATCAATTGCACAAGCTTTTAGAAGTATCTATATACTATAATTCTAATGTTATTAATGAACAGTTACAACTTTTCATTGCTCATATTATTAAAATGCCATATACAGTTGTAACACGGCCGTTACACATTGTACGTGCCGTGGTAAGAATAATTTTCAAAAGGATTATTTTCAAAGAGGTATCAAGAACTTCTCCATTATTTTTGCCACAGCACATGCATATCTGACCAGATAGTGGTAGGTTATGGTGACCCAGTTTTGGTCTGTTGTGGTGTTCAGGCATACAGCCTTTTGTATTCGCGTTGTTGTGTCAAGACTACAAAATGTGCCAGTGTAGATAGAAAAGGTTGACAGTGATCCTGACTGCAGGAGGCAGTAAACAAGGCTCTGACCATTTGTAACAGTACTGGTAGTAACTAGAGGCAGGACATTCCCAGCTGTGTACCTATCAGTACAAGTCTAGTCACCATAGAACAGCTGACCTATTTATAACCTGTACACCCAGGGTGCACTTTCTGATCCTGACAGAATCAGGTCATGTTGAAACAGGTTGGACTCCTGCCCAGCCTTGGGCCGACCTTGGGATTTTTCAGCAGGGCCCTGGAAGGCAGGGAAGGGCATGCAGGGCTCAGAATAATTTGTTGGTTCTCGGATTTTTTCAGAAAAAGTACGACAAAAGGCGGTTATAACGGCTATACAAATACAGAAGTGACCATAATGTTCCACTTGGTAACCATCTCTTTGTAAAAAATCCAAACGTTCTTTATTCAACCCAGGAACAGGACTGCTATCATTTCCTAGTGAAGGAAAGCTGCTGTTGTGACACTAGGCCACCCCAATTTAATTTGTTGCTTCTCGGATTTGCCTCTTCATTTTTTTCTGATTTGCAAAAAAAAAAAAAAAAATTCTGTTTCTGAATCAACTAAAAAATGCTCATATTTTGCCTCCAACAGTTGAAAAAAGTCCTTTTCTTCCTAGTTGTTACAATTGTTACATCTACCAATGCAGTGGTTTGATTAAAAGTTCAAAATTCATTGTTCAAATTTAACCCAGTCTTTTGTGTTGACTTCATGGTACCTATTCCTACTAACATTTGGGGCTATAATAGGATGCCCAGGCCTGTTTTTATTTTTTTTTTTTTTTCGCCCTGTCGCTTCATATTTTTTCTGAAAAAATCCGAGAAGCAACAAATAAAATTGGTGTGGCCCTACCAACTGAAAAAGGGCTGAAAAGCAATCTCCAAGCAGATCTTGGGGTTGGGTAGCAAAAGAAAATAGGCAAAAATGTAACTAACTAAACGGTACATTCTGCTTTTTCTGTCTACGGCAGGTTCTGGGGTATGGCAATATTCTGTGGTAGTGTCCATGAGTTTACGTCAGTCCATGTAGCGGCCTATTGTATGAGCCGCAATCAATCAAGTTACGGGTAGAATACATGTACTGGCTACTGTAGATGCTGTCTTTTGCTATTCGTGCGTCTTATATGTCCTAAATTGCCCACAAAGATTTAGGGGAAGAAAAACTCATACAGCAGCAAGTTCTATGTAGATGGCCAGGAACGCTGAACTTCAGGAAAGGGTAAGTGAGTTGGGTTACGTCATCCAAGCACCACGGGTGTTCTGCCATACTTCCTGACAATGTGTATAGAGCCATGCCGACAGCGGCAGATATTGGCAACGTCGGGAAAACCTGTGTATAAGTTTACTCATACAATACACAGGGGGGGCTACAACTGCCTAAGGCTCATCTGCAGTACAAAAAGAAATCCTTGTCCAGTACTGGTGCAGCTCTTTCAGTCTTTGGAATGCTCTTCCATCTACCTTGAAAATAGCAGTTTCCGTCGCCTCGTTTAAGCATTTGTATAACCAGACTGTTCTCGCAACTTAGTTACTTTTGTTTTGTAACATTGATATGCAAATTTCCATTACCTTATTTCATTTGTTATACTTTTTTCGCTTGTTTCATATATTATTAAGTCATTAGTTTGCTGTATGATTTTGAAGCACTTTTACCAATATGTTATTATTGTAATTAGTTATTTTGTATCTTTGTTTTCTTGTTTGTTACTTAAGTATATTTTGTATATGTATGTCCACCGGGAACATTAAAAAACGTCCTTGCGGCGATATGTTTTCCCCTGGGTAAATAAATAAAAATGAATGAATGAATTGAGCCTATATCAGTTTCACTATTTGCTAAATACAGAGGAGGCTTCTAAACATGGATGAAACTGATGAATATCAACTCCTCCAAACACTAAACCTTCTACGTCTCAGTGTTGTTTTGAATATGGTATGAGGAATTTAACATCAGTGTTTTGACTGCAGAACTATGATGCCTGATATCGATGAAGCTGCATTACTTCACTTGTCCAGTAGACCAGTACTGACATTATGGCACCATTTATCATTTCAGAATCAGAAAGGTTTGATTTGATTTGGTAGGATCATAAATCAGATTATTTTGTGAACATGAACAGTCCAAATCAGTTTCATTCCGTTTTATTCTGAACCGCATCTGGATATAGTCTGCAACGGTTTGTAATAAAACAGTTTCAGGGAATGGTCATCATGAACGTGTGGAACCGGCACGTACTGCGCCTGCGCAAAACCCTGATTTTTCACGGTTTTCGTTAGATGTTTGGTCAACGTTGCATCAAAATTCTGCTTGTTGCAGACGATACCTTTTTCTATACAACATTTGAAAACTACTGACAGGCTGTCAACCTTATATGCTCTAATACAACCTTATATGAGACGTTCTGCCAAAGTTATATGCACAATACATTACGGGTTTCGTGCAGGTGCAGTACGTTCTACCGTTGCCGGGTACCATAAGGTGCCTACCTGCTTTTTTACAGATACAGCAATGTATTAGTATTACCTATATATGGTGCCTCTGCCAAGTCAGTCTCAGTCGCACTTTCTCACAGATGTACTCAAACAAAGGTATGCCTATTCACACCCAGCCTAATGTTCATCTGAAACTCAGAATCGGTGAATCTCCGTACATCTTTATCCCACCAGTTTTGGCTTCGATCACGTCTCCAAACTGGCCTGTCCACGGCCGTGGCTAGGCCAAGATACAATCCCTTTCTCTCTGACACATGACAGTGCACATGTGAAAAGCAAAGTCAATTCGATGGAAACTATTTGACCATGGGTGCAAGTTTGCAAATTATGGATGCAAAATGCAAACTGTTCCAGTTTGGATTGCAGCCAAAACCAGGCTTTTAGCTAGGATTTTTTTGTTGGGTGTCCATTTTTTTTATTGTATGCTATAAGGTACAAGCTTTTTAGGGGGGCTTTTAAAGTTTTTTGAAATTCGTAATGCTCTCAAACACTACTTCCTACATTTTGAGGTGGAAATTTTAAGGAATATACAGCCAGGTTCTTTCCTTCGTTACTTCATTTTTGTATTTAAGCATGTAGTAAGGCTGAAGGGAGGCATGAGGGCATGGCAGAGGTTAGGAGTGGAAAAATATAGGGTGTCTTTAGGGTGTCCTACCAAAATGTAGGGTGTCCAATTTCTCATTATTTTCAATACAGGGTGTCCAAAAGACACCTGGACACCCCTCTAGCTAAAAGCCTGGCCAAAACGAATCAAACCGTTTTGATGTTGGAACCATACATGGGACCTATGTCACCAGCTGTACCACAGAAGATCTGCACCTTCATTTGGTGTAAAAATGTAACGGAGGGGGCCCTAAATTTGCCACTTAATGTTTTCTTTATTTTTGAGGTGGAAAGGTACGGCGTTAAGGTTACTTTAATGATACTTTCCAAACTAGGATCATCAAAAATTAATATGCATGCGGCAGCATGCCGTATTCTGTTCATGTCTAGTCAAGCGGAGATCGGCGGAGCAGCAAAGGGAAAAGAGGACGCACGGCACGGGCATCACGTTTGGGCGGCGTGGCTGGCGACAGCGACCGTCTTCTATTCTTTGATTGTTTTACATCGAAAAAATGGTTCTGGAAACTAGGTATTACATCGAAAGACTTCATAAAGATAAAGGTACAACGAGCACGCCTTGCGTTGGCAGAAACTTTCCTACGTCTTTCATTCTGATGTGCCGCAAAGTACTTGATTTACAACCGCAAAAAGCATCCCATTAACTCAGATAATAAAATTCAATGCCTGGAAAGAACTTTTATTCAACATATTGGACACTTCCTGTCCTATTATAAAAGTGGTGAATTTAGGGTACACCTACAACAACATACACAATATTACGTTGCGTAATAGCCGGCGCGACCTTTGCCCTTGATATTCGATCAATCACCATGGTAACACGTGTGTAAAAAGTCAAACAACACCATTTATAATATAACCACAAAACACCTCTTGGCTCTTATAATTGATTCAGAAAAAAGGGGCAAATTCAGGGCCCCCTCCGTTACATGTACAATGTCTGTGCCCCTGGTATATTGAAAAAAAATTTTGTTTGTTCTTTTAACTCAGGACCAATGCCTTATATTGCTCCTCTAACCCCAGCATACATACATGTACCTGGGACTCAACAGGTAGCTACAGGCTAGAACTCCAACCACTTGCTTCTCATGCAAAACAATCTACGAAATACACACAACAATTTTTGCTGATCAACCCAAGCCACTGTGAAATAAAAATGGACTAACATGGCTAGTCCACGCCAGGAAACACGGCTGACGTGTTATACATTAGTCAGTAGAAGGTTAGGGGGAGGGGTGACGAGCAGGAGCGATGTGGATAATTCACTGGTCAGGTCAGATTTGGGTCATGCTGACCCTGACTTAACCTGAGCTAACTGCGCACCGTTCTGGCTTCCATACAGCTTCACTCTGCCCCACTCAACAAACTACCTCCATGTCCTCACTAAACCTGCCGTACAATCGGACACTGAGGAGGAACAGTGACAGAAATCGAGAGGTTTTCCATGAAACGTACATGTAATGTGTATGGGGATATATGTCGTCACACGTAGTCTCCAAGCAGATGTTGGGGGTGGCAGATCGTTTCCGTTTTCGTACAGGTTGGCTTCTCCATCCCGGTACTTCTTTTTCACAGATGGGGGGAGGGGAGGGGGAGGGGTAACAAAAAAGCCTGGCAGTCAGAAATCGCGACAATTTCCTCCCCCTACATCTGTTTGGAGGTTAAACTTCATGCAGGGCGCACTGGGAATAAAACCGGCATCAGGAGACTTTACGTAACACAGCAGTGCAACATGCATCATGGCGAGATTACAGAACAAACGAAGCCTCCATGTTAAAGTATATCACATTCAACAATACAGAACACATCGCGGTGCAAATATAAAGCACTGAGATAACATGTCGGAGCAGGTAAAAAATCGGGGCACGAAGACGCGCGATGGAATAGCCCAGCATCGCGCCAGGTCACCGTGCCCCAGATTGGCTCAGCCTACAAACTACGGCCTACCCGCTCAGGGATTCCTCTCGTTCCACCTTCTGTGAACTCATGGCATCGCTGTCCGTTGTCTGGATGGGTGGTAGTGCCATTACACGACGGACCGGTGCCTACAATTGAGTAGGTGACGACATTTCCCCTGTCTGTAGCGGCGATTCGCGTTTACAGAAAAATTCTGTCTTCAGGCTGACCCTCTACCATTGTGGGCGATGGCACTCTGGGCAGAGGGGTGGGCAGCATATCTTACGTAAATTGTTGTCGATAGGTCATTCCCCCAACCGCAACCGGCATTCCACAGGCTTCCAATATCGCTTCTGCACGGCGCTGAGCAAAATGTCTCTCAGTCTCAGTCTATCATATCGTTGTGTGATCTGACACTATCGTGAGATGATTGTGAAGAGTGTACAGTAATGTTAGCCACGCTTTTTGTAATGTATAACTTAAGGCTACGGTCTGTTATACATCATGTGTGGGCACAACACCAACTCACTGTACTGCAGCTGTATGCTGCCTATTAAGTCCATTTGTGTTTCATTGTAGCAATATAATCTCAATAAAACAAATCGATCAAAACGCTTCTTGTACATAACGATTGATTGGTGACCTTGAACGTAGATATATGATTTGAATTTCATCATGACCATGTTCATCTAACATCTAACATTTCATGTTACATTTATCAACATGCCAGAATCATATAAAGATCCCTCTGTCCCTTCTCGAGTTAACCTCTTTCAAAGTCTCAAGCAAAAACGCCCCTGCAGGGACAAAAGCTCTTATTGACAACAAAGGCTATCTGCTACCCAAAGTTAAACTCATGACCATAGCACATCCAGCATAATCTCCAAGCAGATCTTCAATGCTGGGGCCTATCCAGTAGGCAGGATAAATATCACTTAAGCTACCTACATACCAAAAAAAAACAACAACGAACTATCAAACCCTTCTTGAATTGTTCTCTATCAAAGAATTTATCGAAAACGCCACTGCAGTTCCAGAGTTAACTTATGTCACTTCTTCGCGAGCACAATAGCTATCTACCACCTACCTAAACATCGTGATCATAGCACGTCTAGAACACGAGATATTAAAGCTGGAAGTTCCACTTCAGTACCGCGGAAAGCCGCCAGGGGGCCCCAAATGTAATCATTTCCAATGTTGGTTACAACCTACCAACACACCAAATATGAAATGAATATTTCATATTTGTCAGCCGTTCTTGGTGACAGATAGACACACAGACAAGCGCTGCCCAAAATATACCCTTCTGGCGAGGTTAAGCGAAATTTGTATGCTGTATACTTGTATTCATGTGTGTGATACTCTCCAAGCAGAGGTTGGTGGGGAAAGATCGTTACCTTTTCATAGGCCCGTTTTTTTTCTGTCGCTATCCCCACCAACAGACAAAAACGGGGCCTATGAAAAGGTAACGATCTTTCCCCACCAACCTCTGCTTGGAGAGTAGTATTGTGTGAAACCAATGAGTTGTACTTTGAGCCCGTTATGGTAGAATGTGTAATTATCATCATAATTGAAGACAACAAGCACACTTGCTTCAAAATTTAAAAATGACATATTTCTGATGCAAGACCATGGGTAGTGTATGGTATGGCCCGAGATCCCAGCTCTATATTTGTCACTCCCACGGCCTCCAACTCTGTCCGTTTCCGAGACCCGTAAATACGCCATCTAAAGTACGTCACCAGAGGACTCGTAAATAGTGTACTTCATAGTCGAAATCTTGCTCTCGATACTAATTAGAGGCAGAGCGTACTTGTTGTATTGCTGTTTCAAAAGCTAGGACGTGTTATGAACTATGCACGGTGGGTGTTGGTGACGTCGGTCGTTCTCTCACTATTTGCGTACATTGTATTTCCTGTACAACACGTACGTCAGGATGGGTGTTATTCAATATTTTGGCTGTACGCCTGGACGTCTGTCATTCTACCATAGAGTCGTCGTCATTCTTTATTTCAGCCTGTCTACAGTTATGGTAATTAACTTTGGCTACAAACAATATGTGTGCAATATTCCTGGCTATTGCAACCAAGTAGGCTCAATCGAGCACGTCGGCAGAACATACTGCGCCTGCGCGAAACCCCAAATGTATTGTGTAGAGCACTTCGGCAGAGCTTCTGTATACAGTATTCGTGTATTTAAGGATGACATCCCGTCTATAGTGTTGGAATGTTGTGTTGGAAAAGATGTCGTCTGCAACGGCCAAAATTCTGATGTTGACCAAACATCCAACGAAATCCGTGAAAAATCCGTGTTTCGCGCAGGCGCAGTACGTTCTGCCGACGTGCTGCTTAATCAACTACACGCTCGTTCTCATTGAAATGGGCAAAATAGGGATTTTTAGGGTTGAAAAATCGACGGACAGATATTTCAGCCACATCCACCTTATTTTTTAGGAAAAGATCTCAATTTATGATTTCCAAAAAATGACAGCTTATTTATCATAGGAAGTTGCCAAAAATGTATGGATTTTGATAAGATGTGTGAGAAAAATGCAGATTTTTTTGTGTAGGAAAAACCTGGAACATCATAAAAAGAACTGGGTATATAATAAAGCTTTTATCCATACCATCACCCAAAAAGCTATCAATTAAGGCATCAGTATCTATGGACATACTTCAGTCAGTTTTGGTGTTCTGTTGAAGATTGTAATCATTTAGTTTAGGACTAAGGTGGTCCGGACGTTTTGTTCCATTTCGACCTCTTTGGGTAATTTCTAGAAAGGCAGACTGAAAATTTTTTAATCACCTTTATCCTCTATCGATTAAAATCATTTGCGTCTTGTAACACCCGTAACATAATTAACGTTGCAAACTAGGAGAACTTGACAAGAGTGAATTACATGGAGCGGAGGGGAAATTCATCGGAAAACGGTAACGGATGTTACATCCTGTGGTTCAAAATGGCTCCACTAGACGGGCGTCGTCACGGTTGTAATTCAATGAGCTCCCCTTTCTTTTGGTAAAATGTACGTGAAAACTATACTTTTTTACAATACGGAGAGGTAGTTTTCTATATTATATCATGTAAACTAACCATATATATATGTGTGTGCCTGGAGATACGGATAACGTATTTTACAGTCTGGAGCAGGCGGAAGGGTGCTCGTTTATTTCCTCCGACGGAGTCACATGTTCGGTCAAGGCACACTCGGTAAGTGCTTCAGTATCAGAATTGTTGATTCTGAATCAAGGTACATCGCTGGAATCAACTTAATAACAACAAATCGCACATGAATTTAGTTGTTGTAATTCTGATTTTCCCCTAACGTAGCAGTGTATTTCGTACCTGGGCATCGTTGTCCAACCATATATCATTTATTGCAATGGTGGACATGATGGACGTTTGTACATTACAGTATAAACGCGTGTATACAGTTTTCTTTGTGATTAGGATAAATATCTCATCATCTTGACATGCCTATGACTATCACATATCTCTTGGTACATGTATCATATTTCAACCACATTTCAAGGTTTGTCTATCAAAAGCAACATGGCATTGTTGGAGGGATTGTGTAAGCCATACAACGAACTAACTACGGGGAACGTTCAAGTTTGAACCAACCAACACAAACGCCTATGCCGATGTATATATTTCTTCCTTGCCATTGATAGAACCCCCGCCCCTCCTGCACACACCACAAGTCACGTTATAATGCAACGACTGACACACACCCTTGGGTGTAGATTTATTGCCCAGCTACATATCTAACAACTACATATCTAACACTAAGTCTAACAACATAGACCCTCAGGTTATAGTTCCGTCCAAGTCTCACTGAAAATCCTGCCACGAAACTATCGTACAACACCAATAAGTTAGAATTTAGTGTTCAGTAGTTAGAGCAGTTGCATACTATATTGTTATCCACCCTGTTGTCCATCTTTTATTTTCATGTCACATGTACTTGCAATTAGCCTACGGGAAAAAACTTGCAATAAACTTTCATTATTAATGTGATGACTGCTTTTTGAACAGAACATCAATAACTTCACTAAAGAAGAAGGGCAGAATGTATCAAAGTCTGATGACGCGACTGAGGTTTGGTTTTACTTAGATACATATTTTTTCTACATTAGTTCCAACGATTGTTTATGGTGCACAAGAACAGGAAGTTTGGCACCTTTTTTATGTCCTTGGGCAGGCAAGAGGTGTAACCTCTGTTACTGGTAACGGGTGTTACAAAACGGATATTTTGCTTGTTTTCTCCGAAAAGATCTACAGTTTTCAGTTTAATCTTTTAGGTGCAAGAAGTGCATAAGTACGGGCATTTTAAAACTGGGCAACGTTCTTATACCAGGTGACGTATCTAACATTGGAAGTAACAAACAACGGTAACGGGTGTTACAGTCATTATTGTAAAGCATTTTGTTCAGCAAGGGTGGCTAAAAATGGCAGCCAGCACTCATTTCTTCTTTCTTTAAAAACCTAGAAAACCTGCAAAAATCCTTCAAAACGTTAATTTCCTGTCTTATATGTGACCCTATACAAACTTTACAACCGTCTTACTTGCGCGGTAACGGGTGTTACAGAACTTGGCGACAGGTATGAACCACCTTGCACGGTGAACTAGAATAGTGACAGGAACGATCTGACTTGCTCTGTCAGAGGCCCTGGCTAAGCCAACTTCACCGGCCAGCAAACTATTGTCGTTATCATATTGCTACGTTTTAGGATGCTCTCTAAAGTTTTCATGTCTTCTCAGGCGACAGCCGTTTTTTCAGGTGGGAAGTCCAACGCATAATTTCTTCCAACTCATCAACCAAACCTAGTGCTGTGGTACATATTTCGTGAAACATATTATGTGTACTGGGGAAGCAAAATAAAAAATGATGAGGTCCGTGATTTGGCTCATATCTAGTCGTTAAGACTGGCGACAGCATTTGGCACATTTGAATGAGAATCGAACTACAGGTTATTTGCCAAGTCAGTTGCGGCTTTCTGTGATCTGCTGACTTACCAATGTCTCCTTGACAGCAGCGGAAACACATTTTCAACATTAGTTAATATATACAGTATGTGGAAAAAATACTCACTCACTCACTCACTCAGGTCCGCATAAAATAAAATAAAAATAAAAATATTGCTGTATAAAAAAACATACAAATATATATTAAATATATATATTAAAGCTGCTAGAGGGGCCTCAAACAATACCACTTATTTCTGAGCCCAAAAGCTGTCATCTAAACATAATGATCATTAAGTTGTCACGTCAGAAATATCAGAAACGGACGCTCCGCTGCTGACTCAAGAAAGCCGCTAGAGGGCCAGTAGTCAACTTTGTCCTTTTCACTTTGCCGACACATACTGCGATACAAAATATGCTAAAATATCCATTTACACCTTCTTCAGTTAAATTGCGGAATACTGCTAACAGTTTCGGGCCACAGCCAGGTACAAAATGCCGTTTACTGATACACTCACTATCGTCATTCTGTTTTTGTGTGAAACGTATCCAAAGTTTGCAGTAAGCGCACCTGTAAGTACGCGCCTTGGGTTGACCTGCCACGTAGATCAGCCGGGGGCAGAGCAGAACGGGTATTCAGTAGTACATTCAGTACTGTCTGCATAGTGCGGAAGAATAGTCATATCCATTGACTGGAAAAGTCCGCCTCCGTAATTAGCTTGCTTTCCGGAATGAAGTCAACTTACCGTAATACTGTGCGGATTGGCGCCCACGCGCGCATACAATTCTGCCAGCACGTATCAAAGAACGCCCCACAAATCCCCTGGCACGTAGCTGCCTCACGTCATGCACGCCACTGGAGGACGGTCTCAACTCTGGTTTTTTACGTTGCTAGCGTCATTCAAAATTTGATTTGGCATTCAAACAGGTGTAAGGCACCAGAAAGATCAGTCAGATCTGCGGCCGTACTTGTTCATCTTCAGAAGGTCGCCCGAAAATCTACTATCAAACTGGACGGGGCTCGGTGACCAGCGATACCTAACAACCGCGCGATGATCGAGAGAACACCGGGCGTGGTGCCGCCGAAAATGATAAGGGGCATTATGTAACATTTTTGCACCAAAAATGTAAATATTTTGATTGAAAAAAAAATATTCGTGTGATTGTCACCTACTTCCACTTTTCAACATATTCATCAAATTATCTCACATTTCTGACATTCATAACGTCTTTCTTGTACAGTAACCGATTGATTGCGTGTTTTATAAGACCAATACTGCACCTTTTAAATGTATCTGTAATTTTGATTTCTGTGATTTTAAAATTGTATATTGTAAACGATTGATGTCACATGTAATGGAATGAGTTTTTAAAGTCTTTAATCCTTTGAGAAATTTCTTACACTGTAAATTAGCGACAATTCAGATCATAGGTCTGCCAATAAAGTTCTTATGATTATGATTATGATGATTCATGGTTCTTTTGTTGTTGGCGCTAAAATAGCCCACACGAGGCACACTCAGTTTGCGGCACCACCTCAAACTACCAGAATGTAAACAAACATGACTAACAAATGTGTTTCCAACTTTTAAACACACTTGTAAGGTGTCATATTCTGGCACCTCCACTTCCTGAATGGCACGTATTTGCAATTGATTCAACTTACTTTGTAAAGAAATGACTAGAAAATTGACTTTTTGTATCGTCCTGGATTAATGTTACATACTGCAGCTTTAATTTAAGCTCGCAGACTGATTATCCTGCTGTGTAACCAGGGTTGTCCTGGTGCACTCTTGCCTTAAGCGTGTTTCTCGGATAAATGGAAAAAATGCTAGACCGCTGCAAAATCCGTGATACTCTCGTGGTTCCACAGTTGCTTTTTGACACGAGAAAAAGACATAAATTTGCGCATAGCAGGAAAAGTACCCAGGCGAAAAGTCTCATCAACGATGTCTACCATTCGGTCCTATTGTACGATTGAAAGGTGCGAACTACACTGATGACTACACAGAAAAGCCCGACCTGAGTAGGGTTAAATGTTAAAACCCTCAAGAGCCAATACACGACAGAGCGTTAGTCAGTCCGTACTTAGCGCACAATGGTCATGACGTCACGGCTCCATGACTGACTGAAGTGTCTATCTGCCGCGCTGCACTTCTGAAGAGATGACGTCACAGAGCTGTGTGAAGGAGCCAAACGTGGCGCAGATAGCGGACCCAGTCTTTTATCCTGGGACCTATTCAACTTTGTGGCGGTATTAAACAGAACAGAAAGAAAGCAAGGACTAACTAGCGGTCTCTATCATAAACACAGAGTCTGCTGTGGCTGTGAAGACTTTAATAGCCTCCACCAGGCCTTCCTACGGGGGTACGGATCGTGGAATTCGGCAAAAGAAGAGAATAGCCGGCCAGTAGAGTCAGTCCGCGGGAGGGTTAGTTTCCCCCTCCGAAGTGCGGCCAGTCAACCTCAAGGCGGCCAAACTCCCCTGGCAAATATCTCCCTATTATAGCCAGCGTAGTTAGTCTGGTAGAGACTAGTGACGACTGCACAAGGCTTAAAGGGACATTCAATGTAACATTTTTGCACCAATAATTGAAATATCTTAATTGAGAAAAATATTCATGTGATTGTCATTTATTTCCACTTTTCAACATATTTGTGCAATTATCTCACATTTCTGACATTTATGGTTGGCGCTAAAACAGCCCACATAAGGCACACACATTTTGTGGCACCAGCACAAAATACCAGGATGTAAACAAACATGGCTAACAGCTGTGTTTCCAACTTTTAAACACACAACTTACGTTGTAAAGGAATTACCAGAAACTTTACTTTTTGTATCGTCCTAATGTTACATAATGCAGATTTAAGTCGGCATCAGTCAATGGGTGTAAAGTACCCTTAGTCTTGCTTCCACGTTCGGCTTTAGAAGACAATAAATAACGTTACATGCTAGGCGCTCTGTCGTGACGAAATGCCAGTACTGCAGTTTTATCTCAACCTTTTAGTAAAATACTATTGGAATGGAATACGCAACAACTACATTTTACATGTCATAATAATTGGTCGAACGTTGTCGCAAATGAGAATGAACTCTTAACCTTACAGAAATTTAATGGGGTAGCACCCCCACTATTACGTCAAATTTCTAAAAGAAAAATAAAATCTAAATCTTCTCCTTCTAGAAATTTATTGAGATAGCACCCCCACTATCACGTGGATTCACTTGGGAAAATGTGATAAGCTCCGTGATAAGGCTTAGCCACCGCGTCTTTATTGCCATTCTCCCATTTTCTGCTGGGACCATACACCTAATCTATACAATGCCGGTATTTTTCTAATTCACAATTCTAATCCTAATGCAGACGATTCTATGTGACAGTATTGTCTGTTGTCGTTGCTTTATGCACGGTGGTCTAAACACACGGCGTTTGTCCTCAGTGGCTATTGTTTCCTGCTCCGCCCACTTCTGAAGAGGCCACGCGGCTGTGGATAAAATATGATATAAATATCCCCCAGTTTTATGCTTGATTTGATGGCAACAATAGCCCATAAAAATAAGCAGTAGCAAATAAGATTTATCTGCTTTAAAAATATGTCGAATGTAGGAAATGACAAATGAAAATTCCCTCCCTCCCTGGACGCTCAAAGAGTCACCTCCGGTCAATAAACTTTGACCTTTCCAAAAGGTAGTTTTCTTATATATACGTATCAGTCACTTATTGAAGCCTTTGTTAATACGATGTTGGCCCTTATATTAGGCCCTAAACTCTAGTTTTTCACGTCTATTGAATTTTATATGTGTTATCCTGCAGTATAAGTCGGTAAAACTACATAGTATACATGTTAGCCATCAACGTAAGTTGTTACTGTTCAAGGCATTAAAAATCTATAAGTAAAAATCTATAAGTAAGTTCTCCTGATACAAACGCCATTCTATGTGTTTATCTGATAACTGATCATGCAATGCATTTTAGTATCTGCTGGGAAATTAAGATTATTTTAATAGTTCCCGTTTTGTTTGTATGATATACACATAACTTAAGTCACTATATTAAATTTGGATCAGGTATATTGGGCTTAAAGGCAGTCTCAAGATCAGAGGCCAGTACTAGTTGTATGTTATAAAAGAACACATTTTTATTAATACAAAATCAAATAAATTAGTAAAATTTAGATACAGATTAACAAGAAATTGAACTAGAGGTCAACGATCTCATGCCTTCGTCAAAGGATGTTATCATAAGAGAAGAGAAAAAGGTAGAAAATGATATATTAGTTTCCCTAAATATGGAAGTTGGATTGTGAAAACTACCCCCGGCCGATGCATTGGGCAATCGTGCATTGGGCAAGGGAAAACAGCTGTGCAGGACATGGACTGCTTAATGACTATTCCCTCTGGGACTTTCTCCCTCTGGGACAGCCTGTAGCCCACGTGTCACAATGTACTATAGTCCTATCATGGAAAGTAACTGAATTATAGAATTCTTTCATTAATTATGCAAATTAGATCATAATTTACATAATTGTCATCTAATTATGTCAAGCATTACTTAAGCTACCTACATACCAAATATCAGGACGATCCGTCGACCGGTTATTGAGTTATCCTACTTTAAACATTTTCATACAAATGCTCCAGGACCTGCAGTTTCAGAGCAAGCCGCTAGGGGGCCCAGACTTATGTCACTTCTTCCCGAGCACAAGAGCTATCTACCATCCAAAAATCATGACCCTAGCTTGTCCAGCCTGATCACCATATATCAAAACCGGAAGTTCCGCTGCAGTACCATAACGAGCCGCCAGGGGGCCCATATTCCTATTACTTCTAGGTCTCATCAAGGAGCTTCTACACTTCTGTGTAGAAGCTCCTTGGTCTCATCAAGACCTACCCATCTACCAAATATGAAGACAATCCATCTAAGCCTTCTCGATTTATACTGTTGACAGACGCACACACACACGCACGCCCCCGAAAACATACCCTTCTTGACGAAGGCAACTAGTTATAATCCAGTAACTGAGTAGTACCCCTCCATGCAGACCCATGTGTGGGGGGATGATGGGAACGATGCCCACCTTAAGTATGGATTCCAATGGGAGAATTGCTGAAGATGTGGGTCTTCTTTTGGCTCAAAGCAAGAGGAAAATTTAGCGGAAAGTTGATGAACAACCATCCACTCACACATCACAAGCCTTATTTCCTAGGTTGATGGCACCATTTTTTAATCTTAAGTATGGGTTTCAATGGGTTGACTGATCAAAGTCACTTTTTGGCGAAACCAAATGGAAAACAAAGTTGCTATGGTTATGAATTGACAAACAAATATCCAGAAAAACACTGAAGATATAAGTTTGCCGATTTGAAGTTTGTCCAATGTTTTTTTGCAAAATAACATGTTTCACCTGGCTGTGATTGATCTGGAGGGTACTTGGGGTTTACCAGAATATTGATGCCGTATAATATACAGTAACTGCTGCCTAGTCTAGTCCAAACTCAATGTCAAGTTTCCAATACAATTACTTTTTTGGGATTCAGAAAAATAGTATCTACAGAACCAGAGCAATTGCGTCTGCTCTTGAGACTGGCTTTAAGACAATGACAAGATGTAACAGATCTCCACTAAGCCCCTGTCACACATAGCCGAATATGGCCTCCCGAACTCCCCCAACCATGGTTAGGAGTACTAGTAGGTTGGGAGCAAGGTCGGCTGGTGTTCGGCCAAGCCGGCTACTGTTCGGCTGCGCCAGCCGAATGTTTCAAAATGTTCAAAACATTCGGGTGTGGACGAGAGGTTCGGCCATGGTTAGCTGGTGGTTGGCTTTTGTTCTGGAGTACGTAGGGGCGTGGTTGGCAGTCAAATTTGACTCACATTTAACTCAAATTCGATTCGATTCGTTTAGAAAGATAGGCGTGGCTAAAAGTCTGGTCACACTGCTCCCGAACTTCAGCCAACCTTGGTCGGCTGGTGTTCGGGGGAAAGTTCTGATTGTGTGACAGGGGCTTAAACTTAATTAAGATGGCTCATTATGGTAGTTACTGAAGCCAGACTACGGCCGGAGTTGGGTGGTTGTATTTACTGTTTGGCCAATCGCCATCGTTCTGGGCTGAGTCGTAGCCGTTCCCAGCCAACCATGTGCAACGGCCATGCAGATGTCACGGACGCTGGTACATGGTCTTTCCTGTAGTGTTTTTGGTGCCGCTGGGATAGGAACCACCATGCGCACAGAAGGCAAGACTACGGAAAGTGATCTAATGAACACTTATCTCACAATACTTTTGGTTACTATTGTTGTTTTGCATCGTTTGGCACAACGTACATATGTACACCACAACATGCCCATTGGTATTGTAATGATTTTGTATCGGCAACGCAGGATATTCCTCCATGAGATATTCCTCCAGGCGTGAATACTACCGTCAATGACAGATACGTCTGAAGCTGACGTAACCGGCCCTCTGTACACCCGTATTAACTCGGCATAAATGTTCCTGACGATAAGACAGAGCAGGGAAATGTTCACTGACAAAATCTATAACGTTACACCAGCACACAATTGAAGACTCGTTCGGATAAAATTCTGATCGGATTACAGAAATCAGTGATTCTGAAGAGTATCTTGAAATAACACCTGAGGCCATGACCTAAAGGTGAAATAATGCACTATGTTGATGGGCGAGTCTCTCGGCGATGTACATAGGGCTCAGGTAGTTCAACAATGTTGGTGCGTCTTACCGTTCACTTAATATCGATATACGCCAAAAAAAGTTACTCAAGCAACTGGATATGATTTTGGAAATCATATCCAGTTGCTTGAGTAACTTTTTTTGGCGTATCTTATCACCTGGATGTCTAACCTTCACCGAAATATCGATATAAATTGAGTACACCAAGTCTCTTTGTCTGTGAGATCTTTTTTTAAGTTACAGTCGAAGTGTGATAGCTAGGAGTCCTTATTCATAAGACTTCCTTGTGACAAGTTTCTGATTCTTAGAGTCTTCTATCACATCTAATAGGAGGTCATAGGATGATTCAATAGTTCACAAAGTGTAACCTGTTTCTATGCTGCGCTGCGGTGGTTTCATTCGGTGGTTAAAGCAGCTGACAAGACCTTATCACACCATATACACCTCGGGGCGGGTCTTCAACCCTGAATTTTGGTACTAGTATTTTTGTAACGTCACTGCATTCAAATCTATAAGGCACGTACGTCACCGATGTAACCGGCATACCTGCCCACGTACCTTACATTTCTCTGACAGGGTAAGTTGAGAGGCACTCCAAATGGCTACTGCGTCACTGTGACTCATCAAGTCGTTTTCCCATCGACCATTGATGCCTGTAACCTGTTCATCAAGTCCTTGAGGTTGAGGTGATCGTGACATCCATCCAGGCTATGACAATCTGGCGTCTTCAGCTCATACATGAACCTAGGTCCCCTCCCCACGATGCCTTTTACCTCCGTGGAAAACGGAGGTATTGTTTTTGGTCTGCCTGTTTGTGTTTCCGGATACTAGTGGCCAGTAGTAACTTATGCAGGCTCACTTATGGGTGGATTCTTCCTTTCCTGGTTTCGTGCCCATGGCCAGAACATGAGATATCAAAACTGGAAGTTCCACTGCAGTACCTAGGAAAGCAGCCAGGGGGCCCAAAATCAAATCAATTCCAGCTTTTGTCACACCCTATACAGGGTTCAAAATACTTTTTTCTCAGGTTGCCCAATGCAACCTGAGCCAAAGGCTAGGTTGCCCATCAATATTTCAGGTTGCCGTCAACACCGGCTGTTTATTTTAGAAGGCAAGCTGTAAGCCAGACCACCTGTAAAGGTATCACTCACATGCTGGCCGTGGTGGGACAGTTTAGTTAAAATCCAAACGCTGGGCTGCTGTAAACTTTTAAAAGGTTGCTTTGTAAGAAAAAAAAATGCACGCTGGGCACCCTGGCGTCTCTAATAAGTCTTGCACAGGAAACATGAGGCC
Organism: Branchiostoma floridae x Branchiostoma japonicum; assembly: GCA_013266295.2. Lineage (NCBI taxonomy): Eukaryota > Metazoa > Chordata > Leptocardii > Amphioxiformes > Branchiostomatidae > Branchiostoma > Branchiostoma floridae x Branchiostoma japonicum. The sequence continues at coordinate 17,088,923 of CM023827.1, forward strand.
CATGCAGCAAGAGGGGGTACATGTACTTCTAACCGTGCCCTACCAACACACCAAATATGAAACCAATCCATCCAGCTGTTCTGGAGTTAACTTGATGACAGACATAGTCATACACACAGACACACACTGCTGAAAATATAACCTCCATTTCTCATGGAGGTAATGACAGGGACGCTATAACAATAGTTGATGTAGGCGCTGACATGACGTCAACAACCTGACATGGAAACAAGATGGTGGCCATATGATGTCAAAATTCCAACATGGCAGCACCCAATTTCTGCATGAACCATCCACGAATGTTAGCTATAAGCATACACACCTAAAGTTAGGCAAAGTGTACCTTTCAAGTTGTTTTTTCCTAGAACTATCGTAGAGTGGAACTCACTGCCTCCAAGTACAGTTGGGGCATCATCACTAGATAGCTTTAAACAACACTTATACATGTGCAAAGCCTGGGTGTAACAGGTTGTTCAGTGTAATATAGCCAGCTGCTGCCGCGCTGTGTGCCAATGAAGCTTGCGTGTTACGCTGAAGGGCCGCTATACAAATGTACCGGCTATATACAGATACAGATATTTATTTACAGATACAGATATTTATTTGAGAGTTCGTCTTTATCTAAATGCTTGGTAAAAATGAGGCAAAATATTACATGTACTGGTAACAAGTCCAAACCAACTGCACTACCCTTATTTGCTATACATGTACCTGTGGCTTTTGTTATCATTATCTTAGTACCTCCCAGGTAAGATACTAAATAACCTTAAAGGCTCACCTAGCTTACCTAATATATCAACTTGAACTTTTAAGAACAACAGAACAAAAGCATAACGGCCATTCTTCCATGGCCTGGGGCTATAGTCAATCTGGGAATATAAGTACTGTACAGACCTGCAGGCCACACCAATTCAATTTCTTGGTTTTGCCTGCTTCCTTTTTTTCTAATTTGCAACCCCCTAAAAAAAACGTACATGTACCATTCAGCTTCTGAATCAACCAAATGCTCAGATTTTGGCACCAAAAGTTGAAGTAAATCCTTGTCTTCCTAGTTGTTTTTCCATCTGTCAATTTAGTGATTTGATTAAAAGTTCAAACCAGCCTAGTATAGGTGCCTGTATAAGTTTTTTTGCCTGCTTACTTCATTGGTTTTCTGCAAAATTCAAGAACCAACAAATCAAATTGGCATGGCCTCAAGTTGACTCACATGTGACTGGCCACAGCACACTGTTATCAGTGTTGAAACATCCACCAAGCTGCTCAGCTGTCATATCATAATATGAATACAGATCATAATTAGTATATCAAATTGAATATGCCTCTCAAAACTATGTTTTTCCAACACTAGAAAAGTGTAATCTCCATACAGATCTTTTGGTGGCTGCAAGAAATTGGCCAGGCAGTATCCATTTGCCAGGCAGTTACAATATGGGGTAGAAAAAAATACCATTAAAAAAAAAGAAAACCAGATGAAAACATCTGAAAATGCATCAAAACTAAGCCGAAGCCTAAACCTGTGCTTGGCGAGTAAGAAAAGTGGACAACCTAAACTATTGGAATGTCTATTCCGGACTCTTCTTCAGCAATGAAACACTTATTTACTAATAAGCATCCACTGTGATCCCTTTAGTTAAGACAACCTCACTGTGAAATGCACAGACTACTGTCCTCTGAGCACTGCCCAATCTCAGTCAGTCCAAACTAGCACGTCGGCAGAACATGCGCAAAACCCATAATGTATTGTGCATAGCACTTTGGCATAACGTCTCATATAAGGTTGTATTTTTTTAAGGTTGACAGCCTGTCTGTAGTTTTCAGATGTTGTATAGGAAAATATATCGTCTGCAACAGGCAAAATTTTGATGCAACGTTGACCAAACGAAAAACGTGAAAAATCAGGGTTTTGCGCAGGCGCAGCACGTTCTGCCGACGTGCTTTCCAAACTGATCTTGAGCACACCACCCCATGCATGGTTGTGCACACCACCCCATAGTTGTGCACACCACCCCATAGTTGTGCACACCACCCCAGTACTGCGTACATCTGCAGACTTCAGTTCTCCTTGTTCTCCTTGTCACTGTCAAAGAGCAGGGACTCATCAGCTCTACTCCATCCTGGTCTGGGAATGTCTGCAAAATAACAACAAGTCACACATACAGTAAGGTCTCAAGGACTCAAGATAAGTCTCAAGGACTGTTCCAAGAAAAGAGGAAGGGCAAGCAGGGCTCAAATTACTATGGGCACGTGCAAGTTAGTGCATGTAAATTTGGTGCTGTGCATGTAACTTCTGACCGGACCGCTTTGGTGCAAGTAAGTATGTGTACATACATGTACACCCAAATAAGGACTGAATAGGTAATTTAATACTGTAACAGTTAGTTATTTTTATGGATGACATCAAATCGTTCATTTTCACCTGATTTTGAAAAAAGAAAAAGAAACTTGGTTGCCCTCCGATGGTGGTCAACATGCTGAAAATGGGCGAATGTGTCGTAAACGTCCTTTGGTTCACAGACCATCAGGGATCCAGCAAACTTGAGGCACAATTGCTCGCATTTGCTAGTGTTGACAGTCTAAGGTGTTCCATCGCATATGAATACCCAGTACTAGTGTAGTAGCTGTCCATGATTGTAGGACAAGCTCTTTCTACAACTGTTCTAGGTAATCAAGATGTATGTATTACACATCTACAAGGACAGGTAATACTGTTGAATACAGGAATAAAAGACCTGTTGGTTGTGATATCATGTTTAGTTGACTCAATTCTTGTTTAAGGTTTATGATATAAAAATTTAAAATGTAGGAATCTTGTTTTATTTGTCCGCCTTGCTTTTTTTTGCCTATCGCATTAGCTTGGAGCATGGAGTCTGCAGAGGGATGTCATCCATAAAATGTACTTGCTGTGACCTAACTGCAAACTCATGTGAGTCACCTCTTATTGGGCAGCACAGCACAATTCATTGATAGAAGAAATGTTGAAAACAACAGGTACAGTTATCCATCTTTCCCAGCACTTTCACATCACCTTGATCTACTAATATCTAATATTTTTATAGGAACAGGTGTTTGTGCTTTTCCAACCATCTTCTGTGAAGAATTTGCCCCGAAAAATGGTTTATTTACAATATGGAACTTGTGATATTTAACTCAAGTAGCATGGGGGAACAATTTTTGAAAGAAACACAAATTGCCTGATTTTTTCAAAATTACTAAACTAAACTAAAGTTATAAAGTCAAATTCTATTGCATGTCTTAAAGGCCTCTATTCAAATAACTTCTGTCATGTACATGTACAATACATACATGTACATTTTGTATTATGTAGTTTAGGCCACAGCAAGTAATTTTTATGGATGACATCAGCGCGCGCATTGATTTTCGCCTGATTTCAGAAAAAAAAACAAGAAATTTTGTTTCCCTGCGACGCTGGTCAACATGCCAAAAATGTTGTGAACGTCCATCGGCAAGACAAGGCTTTGATTTATTCTTTTATTTTTGATACAATGTTTTTTTTATTCATTTTATGTGTGATGTTGCCACTGAATCAAACCATTTGTACAATAATTGACAAATTAGTCATTTATGATAATATATAATAAATTATATATTTTTTTCAAAGTTGTTTCAGAGACAAATCGGTGTTGTAACAGTTGCAATTGGCACAATATAGGTAAAGTATGGCTTCCAGACAGTTCAGTTTATGAGTCACTCTGTCAGTGATTGAGCCCTGTGTTCTGCCTGGTAGGCAGTCTCTTAACTCAGACCCAGAGACCACCAGGGATCCAGCAAACTTGAGGCGCAATTCCTTGTGTTTGATAGCATTAGTGTTGACAGTCTTGGGTGTTCCATTAAAAATAAAGTAGTATCTACCTTGAAGATGGTACGGCAAGCTTTTTTTTGGTTCTATCTAATAGAGACACATCTGAAAGGACTGGTAATGCTGTTGAATATAGGGACAAAAAACCTGTTGGGTATGATATCATGTTTTGCCGCCTAAATTCTTGTTCAACGAGGTTTACGATCTCAAAATCTGAAAATGTAGGAATCTTGTTTTTTTGGCCTGCCTTGTTTTTTTTTCGCCCGCTCGCATTAATTTTGGAGTCTCCAGGGGATGTCATCCATAAAATTTACTTGCTATGGCCTTAATAAAGAAAACAATGACCCATCAGAATAATCTTAGTTCCAAACTGTGTGCCCATGTTCCACTGGGTTCCTGGCTTGTTTGAGGTCCTCTCACATTTGTCCTGGTAATAACCTCAATTGCCTACTACTAACCTCAAATGAACTTGGCCATGACTTGCAACACCTTTGGATTTTGAAAAGTGTGTACTTTAATCGGGAATCTTCCAGAGAGGGAAAGATGTCCCACGGACACCACTTGTTCCTGCCAGTTTTGATAGGTTTCACCAACATACCCAGATCTACACTGTACATTAAAGCTGCATTATATACCATTGGGACTAGGGCTGCGTACCGGTCCAGGTGGACCGGTACGGACCGGAAAAATAGTATCGGTCCGGTCCTAAAAAACGAAACATCAGCGGGCCGGTTTTTTGGACCGGAACAAAAATCCAAACTTGTTACTACTGATGATCACTACACACAAGGAGGCCTGCCAGGAAAATGAACATCCAGCGTTAAAATAAAGAGATTGACCTTAGTTTCCGTCTCTCATTTCGCAACAATATTTTTCCATATTTTCGTTACCGACAGACATCTAGGAATCAAGAAGGAGAAGTTTACAGGCTGTGCATTGGTTGGGATCAAGCTGCTGCTTGACACCAGCGGCAACTTGTAGAACATGTTAATTTGCCAAATTGTTCAGGTACAGGTACAGAATCAACCCTACTCCATTGCAAATAAGTGCCATTCAGGAACTGGAGGTGTGAAAATATTACACCATAGAAGTCTTTAGAAGTTGGAAACACATATGTCAGCAATGTTTGTTTACATTCTGGTACTTTTTGGTGGCACCACAAACTGAGTGCGCCTCATGTAGGCTGTTTTAGCGCCAACCATAAATGTCAGAAATGTGAGATAATTGCACAAATATGTTGAAAAGTGAAAGTAAATTACAATCACACGAAGATTTTTTCTATTAAAATATTTCAATCTTTTGGTGCAAAAATGTTACATAATGCCCCTTTAACTAGACTCACCATCAGGCCTGTTGCCAGTGCGGAGGAATGTTCTGGTGGCGCCCAGATGACCACAGTTGTAGTACAGCGCACGTGTGGCCATCAGCAGGGAGAGGTCAAACTCATTCATCAACTCCTGCACAGGAACAAACAAACATGTGCGCTGGAGACTCCAGAAACAAAACTATTGTTCAAACTAGAAAATTAAAATGTTTCCTTCAACCCCAATCATGAGTTTCATTTCAACAGTTCTTTAGGCCACACCAATTTAATATCCCGGTTCTCACCAGTGTGTAGAAATTGCAAAATGGAACAAAATATGAAGCAAAAAACAAAGTAGATCGCAAATAGCACAAAATATAGGAAAGGGAATTGAGTGAAGGATAAAAATACGCAGAATTCGGCAGACTAGAATAAAGAAGAAATATACTTTTTTTAGAATCCATCCAGAATGAGCAAGGGTTTAATTAAACCTCTATGGAATGGTCATTAAAGCTTACAGTGGTTTTTTTTGGTGTTTGTCCGGCTAATTTCTTGTCTCAATATGGGAGCGCTGCATGTAAATGACACAAAATTGTTACTGAAGGCCTTGGAAATTTGAGAACCAACACATCAAATTGGTGTGGCCTTAATTAACCCTGAAAACTACATGATGACCTTGATTTTCAGGCTCTTAAGTTTCAGATCGGAATCATAGAAGAAAGTGGTTAAAAAATTCAAACTATTAAACAACACTGTGTTGTCAGCACAGCACCGTCCTATGATGAGGTGTGTTTACTTGAAAAAAAACTTATCTATGGGAGACATCAATGGTTGCAATGGCACGCAAACTTAATATATTTTATAAATAAAATAATAAATAAAAACTTTTTATCAGCTATACTTGGACATGAACTTTTTATCAGCTATACTTGGACATGAAATTGAATCAAGACAAAGCAGTCCATCTGGAGTGAAAAATGTCGACTTTCTGATGCTTCTAGCACTGAGACTTAACCCTCAAACCACCGTAGGTTTTTTGCGACGAATCTTACCGCATGGGGTCAAAACTGACCCCATAATGTTTTGCACGAATACGGTTTTTAGTGTGACTCTTTTTGCGATTTGTACGTATGTATAGTTTCATTAATCTCTGAGGGATAGTTTGACATGATTAGGTGTGAATAATTTCTGCTCATTATCATAATTTGATTTGATTTCACTAGAGGTCCACAGGCAGCCATGTTGATGACCTTTGACCCCAATTCCATAGGCAACTTAGTCAAGATTCACAACTATTGAGTTTCCTGATTCAATATTGCGTTCATTCAAAGCATGAGGTCATGACAGCATAAAGCTCAAGCAAACATATCATCTGGAAGAAATTTCAGGGACAACAAAAGATGCAGATGAGTTAAAAATGCATAACATTTTTCTGGGGTCAATTTTGACCCCCGGCCACTGGACAACGCATAAACTTTCTAGGATAACTTAATCAACAATGAGCCAATCTCAGTAAAACCGTATAAGAAGTTACAAAACATATATACAAACAAACTCATAGGAGGAATTTCGTTTGCGACAAGAAATGTCAAAATGGCGCATATTTATATACGTCTGGGGTCAGTTTTGACCCCATACGGTGGTTTGAGGGTTAAAGGAGCACTAATGTCGGTAGGAGGGTGTTATTTTCCAATAGATAATGATCTTAGGAGGAAAAATATGCATACTGCTTCACAGTATATGATAAAGTGCCCACTAGTCACACACACATGTAGGAAAAGGCATCAGTACACAATTCTAAACTGCACCACCCCTATAACTGAATACAATCTGATTGATAAAAGTTAGGTTACAAAACAAATTTACTGGGAGATGAGAAACCAAATTGTCTTGTTACGTGCTCTTATCTACCTTTTCAACAACTGGCCGCCTTAACGTGCTGATTTCTCAGTATTTGTGCCCACAATATTCACGCTGCAGTGAAATGTGTATAGGGAATACCTGGGTAGGATCTGCAGGGGGAAGTAATAGACACTGATACTGCTATCTTTTACAAGACACATGGCGCACAGGTGGAAAGTCAGCTAATTACATATTCATTGCTATATTTAATTATCTATAATTAGAAAACCTCCTCCAGACTTAAGCACTCCTTTAAAGATTGTAAATGTCTTCACTACTCTGATACCTTGATTTTCACACATCCTTCCAGCACAGTCAATAAGTGAGACTCATCCTCCTCATCCCTCTTGCGCTTGTTTTGCCTCAGTCCTGTATAAAATGGTTATTTTGTCAACTTGAAGTACATGTAACATCAGTCTACATTGTGAAGACAGTACTGGTATAGCTTGTAGTGTTGGACCATGAGACAGTACAGTCTGTGCTATCAAGTCAGACAGTATAGTTTGTGATGTGGAGTTGTGAGACAGACAGCAAAGGGAGCTGCACATGTTAGACAGTACAGTTGGTAATGTGGAGCTGTGAGACAGTACAGTTGGTAATGTGGGGCTGTGAGACAGTACAGTTGGTAATGTGGAGCTGCGAGACAGCACAGTTAGTGATGTGGGCTATGGGACAGTACAGTTGGTAATGTGGAGCTGTGAGACAGTACAGTTGGTAATGTGGGGCTGTGAGACAGTACAGTTGGTAATGTGGAGCTGTGAGACAGTACAGTTAGTGATGTGGGCTATGAGACAGTACAGTTGGTAATGTGGAGCTGTGAGACAGTACAGTTGGTAATGTGGGGCTGTGAGACAGTACAGTTGGTAATGTGGAGCTGTGAGACAGTACAGTTGGTAATGTGGGGCTGTGAGACAGTACAGTTGGTAATGTGGAGCTGTGAGACAGTACAGTTGGTAATGTGGAGCTGCGAGACAGCACAGTTAGTGATGTGGGCTATGGGACAGTACAGTTGGTAATGTGGAGCTGTGAGACAGTACAGTTGGTAATGTGGAGCTGTGAGACAGTACAGTTGGTAATGTGGAGCTGTGAGACAGTACAGTTGGTAATGTGGGGCTGTGAGACAGTACAGTTGGTAATGTGGAGCTGCGAGACAGCACAGTTAGTGATGTGGGCTATGGGACAGTACAGTTGGTAATAATGTGGAGCTATGAGACAGTACAGTTGGTAATAATGTGGAGCTATGAGATAGTACAGTTGGTAATGTGGAGCTGTGAGACAGTACAGTTGGTAATGTGGGGCTGTGAGACAGTACAGTTGGTAATGTGGAGCTATGAGACAGTACAGTTGGTAATAATGTGGAGCTATGAGACAGTACAGTTGGTAATAATGTGGAGCTATGAGATAGTACAGTTGGTAATGTGGAGCTGTGAGACAGTACAGTTGGTAATGTGGGGCTGTGAGACAGTACAGTTGGTAATGTGGAGCTATGAGACAGTACAGTTGGTAATAATGTGGAGCTATGAGACAGCACAGTTAGTGATATGGGGCTGTGAGACAGTACAGTTGGTAATGTGGGACTGTGAGACAGTACAGTTGGTAATGTGAGACAGTACAGTTAGTGATGTGGGACTGTGAGATAGTACAGTTGGTAATGTGAGACAGTACAGTTAGTGATGTGGGCTATGAGACAGTACAGTTGGTAATGTGGGGCTGTGAGACAGTACAGTTGGTAATGTGGAGCTGCGAGACAGTAGAGTTGGTAATGTGGGGCTGTGAGACAGTACAGTTGGTAATGTGGAGCTGCGAGACAGTACAGTTAGTGATGTGGGCTATGAGACAGTACAGTTGGTAACAATGTGGAGCTATGAGACAGTACAGTTGGTAATAATGTGGAGCTATGAGATAGTACAGTTGGTAATGTGGAGCTGTGAGACAGTACAGTTGGTAATGTGGAGCTGTGAGACAGTACAGTTAGTAATAATGTGGAGCTATGAGACAGTACAGTTGGTAATGTGGAGCTGAGACAACTTACAGTTAGTGATGTGGGCTATGAGACAGTACAGTTGGTAATGTGGAGCTGTGAGACAGTACAATTCGTAACAAGAATTCGGAGACCTCATATCTCCATGAAATATGGTTTCCTCAACACAAATAACATATATTTGATGTGAAAGTCCAATCCTTTGGCAATGTTTCATTTTAACATGTTATCATAAATTATGCAAATGACCTGTACATTAACATAATATATGCATGGAGTTATAAATTTTGAACTAACTTACACATGTCACAAGTATGAAATTCCCATCATTTACCACTAAGGAATCACAGAATTTTCATATTAATTATGCAAATGAAGTCCATATTTGCATAATTGGTATCTGTTGATATTCTACCTGCGATAGATTATACACATTACATGTATGAAAGTCCCATAATGTAAAACACTGGATTTACTGAATTTCCTCATTAATTATGTAAATTAGGTCCTCATTTGCATAATTTGCATCTAATTATGTACATCTCTGTGTAAGACACCTACATACCAAAAATCATGATAATACGTTGCTCCTGTCTGGACTTATCTGCTCTTAAAGATTTCTCCAAAACCCACCCTGCAGTTCCAGCACAAGCTGCTAGGGGGACAAAACCCACACCACTTATTCCTGACAGGAAAAGCTTTCTGCCACAAAAAAATCAAGACCATAGCATGTTCAGGACAAAAGATACAAAAACCGGAAGTTCTGCTGCAGTACCAAGGTCAGCCACCAGGAGGCCCAGATTTGACCTTGACCTTTGTCTTCCTAAGACGTACCTACATACCAAATATCATCACCATCCATACAGGCGTTCTTAAGTTATGCTCACTAGTAGTTGGCGGAAACACACACACACAGACACACACACAGACAGACAGACCCAAAACAATATCTCCATTTTTCATAATGTGATAATAATGTGGGGCTGTGAGACAGTACAGTTGGTAATGTGGGGCTATGAGATAGTACAGTTGGTAATGTGGAGCTGTGAGACAGTACAGTTAGTAACAAGAATTCGGAGACCTCATATCTCCATGAAATATGGTTTCCTCAAGACAAATAACATATTTGATGTGAAAGTCCAATCCTTTGGCAATGTTTCATTTCAATATGTTATCATAAATTATGCAAATTACCTCTACATTAACATAATATATGCATGGTGTTGTAAACTATTAACTAACTTACACATGTCACAAGTATGAAATTCCCATGATTGCACTAAGGAATCAGAATTTTTAGATTAATTATGCAAATTAGGTCCATATTTGCATAATTGGTATCTGTTGATATTCTATCTGCGATAGATTATACACATTACATGTATGAAAGTCCTATCATGTAAAACACTGGAATTTCAGAATTTCCTCATTAATTATGCAAATTAAGTCTTCATTTGCATAATTTGCATCTAATTATGTACATCTCTGTGTAAGCTACCTACATGCCAAAAATCATGATAATACGTTGCTCCTTTCTGGACTTATCTGCTCTTAAAGATTTCGCCAGCCACCCCCCCTGCAGTTCCAGAACAAGCTGCTAGGGGGACCAAACCCACATCACTTATTCCTGACAGGAAAAGCTATCTGCCACCAAAAAATCAAAACCATAACATGTTCAGGACAAAAGATACAAAAAACGGAAGTTCTGCTGCAGTACCAAGGTCAGCCACCAGGAGGCCCAGATTTGACCTTGACCTTTGTCTTCCTAACACCTACCTACATACCAAATATCATCACCATCCATAAATGCGTTCTTAAGTTATGCTGATCACAAAATTGTGGAAACACACACAGACAGACACACAGACACACACACAGACAAGCCAAAAACAATATCTCCATTTTTCATGGAGATAATAATGTGGAGCTGTGAGACAGTACAGTTGGTAATGTAGAGCTATGAGACAGTACAGTTAGTGATGTGGGCTATGAGACAGTACAGTTGGTAATGTGGAGCTGTGAGACAGTACAGTTAGTAATAATGTGGAGCTGTGAGACAGTACAGTTGGTAATGTGGAGCTATGAGACAGTACAGTTGGTAATGTGGGGCTGTGAGACAGTACAGTTGGTAATGTGGAGCTGTGAGACAGTACAGTTGGTAATGTGGAGCTGAGACAGTACAGTTGGTAATGTGGAGCTGTGAGACAGTACAGTTGGTAATGTGGAGCTATGAGACAGTACAGTGGGTAAATGTGTTGAATGTCCTTGGCACCTCTGAACTGATCCTGTACATCCTCACCATCTTCCCCCTGTACATCCCCATGTCCACCATCCTCTTGTTTATCCACACCATCTTTCTTCTGTCCATCCTCACCATCTTCCTTCTGTCCATCCTCACCATCTTCCTTCTGTCCATCCACACCATCTTCCTTCTGTCCATCCTCACCATCATCCTTCTGTCCATCATCACCATCATCCTTCTGTCCATCCTCACCATCTTCTTGTTGTACATCCTCACCATCATCCTTCTCTCCATCAACACCATCTTCCTTCTGTCCCTCCACACCATCTTCCTTCTCTCCATCCATACCATCTTCCTTCTGTCCATCCACACCATCTTCCTTCTGTCCATCCTCACCATCATCCTTCTGTCCATCATCACCATCATCCTTCTGTCCATCATCACCATCTTCTTGTTGTACATCACCATCTTCCTTCTGTCCATCCTCATAATCTTTTTGTACATGCCCACCATCTTCCTTTTGTGCATCATCACCATCTTCTTTTCGTACATCTGCATCATCTTCCTTCTGTCCGTCCTCATCATCTTCTTTTCGTACATCATCACCATCTTCCTTCTGCCCATCTACAGCTCGGAGTTTCTGCCGTTTCTCCTCTGACTCTGCAGTACTTGGTGGCTCTTTACTATCCTGTACAGCTTCAGAGCTTCCTTCTCGATGTTTGTTGTCATGTACATCCTGCTCTTCCCCATCCTTGGCATCATTTAGATGAAGCTGGACTCTCTTGTCTGGCAGGGTCTCTTGTTTCACCTATACATGTACATAAGTGTAAGGGTACATACAGTGATTTGTAACAAAGTTATAACAACTTGAAGGTATTTCAATATGGCCTTAACTACTATTCAGAACACAATTTCTAATATCTATAACATCATTCAATATAGAAAAAAATTACCTAAGTTACATCTATTTTTATACATGGCATCATTTAAGACTGTTTGAATATTTGCCATAGGTTACCATGGGAATCCTGAACATTCGAGTTGCTCAGACCCAAATTGGTAGATTGGACCAGCACAATTGGAGATGGGGGTTTTATATAACCTTGTTTGGCAGGTATTATTAGTATAAGTTAGTAGAGTAGTTCATTCCTCAAGCTAACTGACATCTTTCACACCGCAGTGGTCCCTCAGGAAGACATCCGTAAGACACTTGTTCTGGTACGTAACCCAAATTGATGATAATGATGAATACATGTACGTAGCACATTGAACAATTATCATAATTGATTGGAGCTACATGTACATGTACCAACATCCACACCCAAGTCAAACCTCCAAATAGCAATGATGTCAAGTCAACAGGCATACAGACATACTACCTGTAATGTATTGTGCAGAGTACTTCAAATTAATGTCGTATTTGCGTATTTAATAATGACATCTTGTCTATAGTTTTCAAATGTTGTCTCGGAAAAGATATTGTCTGCAACGAGCAAAATATTGATGCAATGTTGACCAAACATCCAACGAAAATAGTGAAAAATCCGGGTTTTGCGCAGGTGCCATCCGTTCTGCCGACGTGCTATACAGACCTGGGTCTCATGCTGGGTTCTAACATGTAGATGCAGATGTAAGTCTGACTAGATCTTACCTGGACCTTCTTCACATCAACTGCTATGACTGACAGATGGTTATCCACATCATCACTGCTGGTCAACAGCACACTCTGGACCTCAGGGGACGACTTCTGTACTCCAACCCTAGCAACAACTGTCTTCTCTGGACTCCTGCCACAGTCACCTGGTGATATACATGTACACATGTCTGTCACCTCTGTGTCCCGGACAGCATTATCCAAATAGTGGGTGCATATGCACATTAGTGCAGGTCAAATTGGAGCTGTGAAGGTACTTCTGATGTCTACCTGTACCTAACCTGCACTGGGCCATGTACGTTACTGGGTTAGTGTATAATTATACATGTACATGTAGGTGTATGTGGATTTTTGCTGTATTGACTGTTTTCACTTATCAATGGTTTCTGAACAATTTTTAGCATGATCCATACTACTCAAAGTCTGAGTGGTGCAGGTAAAATTTGTCTGATGCAGGTATACGTAATTTTCAATGTTACCTGCACTAGTGCAGGTATGCAGGAAAAAGTACTATTTCAAGTCCTGATTAATATTATTCTTCTCATCAATTAGGCCACAGCAAGAAAATTTTATGAATGACATCCTCAAACTTTAATGCGATAGGTTGAAAAAAACAAGGCTGGCAAAAAAAACAAGATTCCTAGATTTCAAATTTTGAAACCATAAGCCAGAATTGAGGCAACAAAACATATCACAACCAAGAAGTCTTTCATTCCTGTATTCAACAGTATTACCTGTCCTCGTAGATATATTGTATACATCTCGATTAACTAGAACAATTGTAGAATAGAGCTTGTCGTACCATCATATGCGATGGAACAACTGAGACTGTCAACACTCGCCATCAAATACGAGCAATTGTGCCTCAAGTTTGCTGGATCCCTGATGGTCTCTGAACCGCAAGACATTTACAATACATGTATATATTATTATTATATTTGCCCATTTTTGGCATGTTGACCACCTTCAGAGGGCAACAAAATTTTTTTCCCCCAAAATCATGGGAAAATTAATGCGCACGCTGAATTGTCATCCATAAAAATTACTTGCTGTGTCCTTAGGACAAAATCATTTTCATCTGGCAAGGCTACATTTTAATCATTTGAAGAACACCTCTTTTCTGATGATTAAAAGTACAGTACCCTGAAAACCCATCTGATAAGCCATCCTAGCCCCCTGTAGTAGACTCTCAATTCTTATTTTAATTTATACCATGATTATTGTTATTGTACCATTATGCTATTTTATGTATTATTTTATTTCGATTTTGATTAATTTTCATTAATATAGAGAAGGGCCTAGTATAACCTAAATATGCTTTTTCCCTCCTCCTGCACCTGACAAAAACTGTTATCCATTATTATTGTATTATGTATTTTTTGTTGTTGTTGTGCAAATAAACAAACAAACAAGACACTTACCTTCCACCTGGCTGACCTTGTGTCCTGGACTCTGTGGACTACCTGTGAGAGTTGTGCTGACCTGGGCAGAACCCACTTCTGTACAACCTGCGCCGGTTTTGGAACTACCAGTTTCACTGGAAGTAACAACTGAGTCTTCTATAGGGTTATCGGGATCCTTCTGCTCCTCCGCAGAGGAATCAAACATGTCTATGTTAAGGCTGTCATCTTTGTTGGAATCATCACTATGGAGCTCCACCAAATCATCCTCCTCCTCCTCCTCCATGGTCTGATTTTCATCCTTCCTGAACTGAAGCTTGGAATACTTTAATCTGTCATTCAAATTAAAGAGGTGCTCTTTGCCTTTCAGGTACTTCAAGTAGTGGTCTCTCATGGCATGCCAAGAGTGCTTGGTGACCTGGGGTAGACATATAAAGACATATATGAGACATACAGATAGAAGGTGCCACCATGAAGCATTGGGCTGGTGGTGGTGGTGGGGGGTTATGACATTGGCAAAGAGGCGCCAAGAAGGTACATGTAAATCACTTTAACATAGGCAGCATACAACTACTAAGTATGCTTACATGTCACCATTAGAAGTTAGAGTCACAAATTATGCACTACTTCTATTCTCGAGTCACCATTGAGATTCTGATATCATGACTTTCATGCACAGTGCTGATGGCATATTCAGATTGATGGCACATCAGACCTGACTGTAGAGAAATGATACTGTATTTTGTTTATATGTGGACAACACTGTACCTTATACAGCTCCATCTCCTTCCATATCTTATTGCCGGCCACTGGTCTGTCTGGGGCCAAGTTCTCAGCCACGTACTTCAATATAGCTAACTTCTCACTCTTCAGGAACGGCTCGCGACTGAAAACAGAAATAGAAATCAGTAATAATACAGTACTAGGGACTCACTCAGCACAGTACGACTTGTGGCAATGGGCATTGGTCGGAGAATTGATGCAAGCATTCCAATGAGAAATTTTGCACTGTGCGGCTTTGATAGAAGACATAGCAAATATTGTACCAAATTGTCAATGCAGGTTGCTGAAAAAAACAGCATACCACTATCATCTGTACATTTGTTATTATATGTACTATATGCACTGTTATATGTTTAACTTACTGTATGCAAAGAGACAATTTCTTTTCCTCTATCTACAATTCGCAGCTTGTCAGAATTTTTCCTGTAATATGGTATAGTTGTCTGCAATGAACTCAAATGTGATAATTATTATAAAAATGCCTGGCCACAGGGTGCATTTGGGCACAGCAAGTAAATGTTATGGATGACATCCTCCGCAGACTCCAAATCTAAGGCCATAGGGCGAAAAAATAAGGTGGGTAAAAAAAACAAGATTCCTACATTTACGAATTTAGAGATCATAAACCTTCTTAAACAAGAATTGAGGCGTCAAAACATGAAATCACAACCAACAGGTCTAACTTTTATTCCTGTATTCAACAGTATTACATGTCCTTGTAGATGTGCATACATCTCAATTAACTAGAATAATAAGCTTGTGGTACCATCATGGCCAGCTACCACTATTCATATGTGATGGAAGGCTGTCAACACTTGGCATTATATCAAATGTGACAAATTGGGCCTCAAGTTTGCTGGATCCCTGATGGTCTTTGAATGAACCAAGACATTTATGACATATTTACCCATTTTCGGCATGTTGACCAATGTCGGAAGGCAACAAAATTTTTTTTTCGAAATCAGGCAAAAATTAACTGATGTCATCCATAAAAATTACTTGCTGTACATGTGTCCTTATTGTATTTTATGCTCAGACATTATTGAAATCAAGACCGTTGGGATTGATGTAAAAATGTGTAGATTTACCGATTCCGAGTTTCAAATGAACTTTCAGCCTGAGTTAAGGCGTACTGCTGAGTGCATTTGTGAGAAATTGTGACCAAGATTGGATTGGCGAAGGATGTACGACATCATGAACACCGATCGAAGTTGATTTCAAGCTGATTTGCATTCATGATTACTGATTTGCCACATCAGCTAGATTCCAAGATGGCTCAAACCACCGCTGAGACGTGGCTTGGAACAAGTTGAGCCACTTTGAAATCGAGTTGGAGTGTTCATCCTCACAAAATTAAATTGACTTGACTACCAAATCGATTACTCAACTATACACCAATTTGATTTTTGCAACATGAATGGGGCCTTAGTAAATAATCTTTAGTTCTTAAGTTCTAACATCAGGTTTCGCACACCAGATAGTGAGTGTGTGTGAATTTGACCAAATGGTAGTTCATACTGAGTAGCCTACTTTGCATCTCAAACATATCTGAATACCGAAGGCGCTTCCCTTCCGAACTTTGTACGCAGAACGGATTTAGTTCTCAACTCAATTTCTTGCTGTCCTGCAGACGTGTACAAAGTATTATCAAACCTTAATGTTAATAAGGCCACGGGGCCTGATGGCCTCAGTAATAGACTTCTGAAGAACATAGCGCCGTCGGTAGCAGAACCACTGTCA
Source organism: Branchiostoma floridae x Branchiostoma japonicum (assembly GCA_013266295.2). Lineage (NCBI taxonomy): Eukaryota > Metazoa > Chordata > Leptocardii > Amphioxiformes > Branchiostomatidae > Branchiostoma > Branchiostoma floridae x Branchiostoma japonicum. The sequence continues at coordinate 17,105,745 of CM023827.1, forward strand.
CAGTTGTTTAATGTCTCACTACAATACGGTTGTTTCCCGACAATTTGGAAAGATTCAAATGTTGTCCCGGTGTATAAGAAAGGTGATAAACAGGCCAAAGAAAATTATAGGCCTATTTCACTTTTATGTTGTGTTTCTAAAGTGTTTGAACGTATAGTTTATGCTCCATTATCTACCTATTTACATGGCAACAACCTGCTTACCGACCGAAACTCTGGCTTTACTCCTGGTGACTCAACAGTTAATTCACTGACACACCTTGTTCACAAGCTGCACAAAGCAGTAGACCAAGGCCTCGAAGTCCGCGTCGTTTTCTTGGATATATCAAAAGCGTTTGACAAAGTGTGGCATACTGGTCTTATTTTCAAGTTACGTCAACTAGGAGTATCTGGTTCACTTTTAGAATGGATTGAATCTTATCTTACGAATCGGAAGCAGCGAGTTGTCATTAATGGGTCATGGTCCGACTGGTTACCTGTAGATGCTGGTGTCCCACAGGGATCACTCCTTGGTCCACTCCTGTTCTTAGTGTTTATTAATGATTTGGTGGACAATCTGTTAACTGATGCTAATCTTTTTGCTGACGATACGTCACTTATGGAAATAGTTTTTGATACTCTTATCTCAGCAAATAGATTGAACCACGATCTTTTAGAGTAGTGAGCGACTGGTCTGACCAGTGGTTGGTAACTTTTAATCCACTTAAAACTGAACTAATGACATTTTCTATGAAAAGGGTCAAAGTCCATCACCCACCATTAGTATTTAAGGGTGTTGAGCTGGAAGAAGTTGACTCTCACAAGCACTTGGGATTATACCTGAAACATGACTTGTCTTGGTCATATCATGTGTCTGTTTTGTCAAACAAGGCAATGAAACGTATCAACCTTCTGAAGAGAATATCATACTTTGTCCCCCGGGGAACTTTGGAAACATTGTATATCACCATGATTCGTCCATTAATTGAATATGCTGATGTTGTATGGTGTAGCCTTTCCGGTAAAGATTGTGATCTACTCGAGTCTGTCCAAATGTCAGCGGCACGTGTCTGTACTGGAGCCATGAGAGGCACTAAACACGAGTGCGTCTTAGCTGAGGTTGGATGGGATACTCTGGCTGGCAGAAGGCAAAAACATAAATTGACCCAACTTTGGAAAATAATAAATGGTCTTGCACCACAGTACTTACAAGACCTTATTCCATCACGTATTTGTGATTCTGTTTCATATAACCTTCGCGCCAACCAGAATTTCACCACCATTGCTTGTAAAACAGAAAAGTACAAAAAATCATTCCTACCGTCAACTATTTCCTTGTGGAATGACCTGCCCCCTAATGTCAAAGCCTCTCTTACGATTAATATCTTTAAAAAGGAGTTAGACTTATTATTTAACAGACCGACAAAACACTCCCATTTCTCTCATGGTCAAAGACACTCCGCTGTTCATCACACAAGGCTCCGTTTAAACTTCAGTCAATTAAATTACCACTTATTTCAACACTATTGTATCAATTACCCTACATGTAAATGTGGCTATCATAGCGAAACAACTGAACATTATTTCCTACACTGTAATCTTTATGTCAGTTATAGAAGTACTTTGTTATCATCTCTTTCCAATATAGTAGAGCTACAGCATCTCAATGACAGTACCTTATATTCTTTACTGCTACGAGGATCCACGTTACTCTCACATTCACAAAACTGTAATATCTTCGACATAGTTCAAACCTTTATTCACTGTACAGGTAGATTCTCGTAATTGATAGATCACCAACTTGTCTTGTTTGTACTCATTCTACTTGACCCACTTTGTAATTATGTATGTATTTTGTTATTATGTTTAATTTACTCTTGTTTTTATATTTGTGCTTTTGAGTAGAAGGCGTCATATAAGCAACTGTGCTTTCTGCCCAATACTCATTAAACATATGTGAATAAATAAATACTGAGTAGCCTAGGATTATTTGCAAAGTTGTAAGTTACATTTTCAGAGCTCGAAATACCACCTGCATTTGCAGGTTAGTGCCTGCTAGGTAAAATTGGAGCTGTGCAGGTATTTCTGATGTCTACCTGCACTGGTCCATGTACTGGCAAGGGTTTCTGAACAGTGTTTAATGTGATCCATACTTCCTAAATTCTGAGTGGTGCAGGTCAAACTTGTCTGGTAGAAGGTACTTTTCAATGTTACCTGCACTAGTGCAGGTATGCTGGAAAAAAAGTATTTTCAGCCCTGATTTTTTACTTGCAACTTCATTATCACATCTGCAAATTGTAAGTTGGTTTCTCCAGCCTGTGCTATTTCTCTGCACAACTTTTGCCAGGAATGAGAACCCTACACAAAGTCAAACAGCTTCACTACACGATTCAAATGTAACATCATCAAGGTTACAATGTAATTGATATGCAGCTTATATGATACATAATATTAATAATAATAACAAAAGAATTAATATTGACTTTGGAACATAGCCAAATCCCAGTATTATACATGTAGCTTTAGGTGTACCAGTACTGTGGTAACAATGTTACAAAAGGATCCTGTGGACAACTTAAGTCATCATACCCCTTTCCAGATGCTTTCATAGCCACTGATGTTTTGGAGACTGTAGAACTCATGCCCTTCAATCTGGAAATGTAATAAACATATCATCATCAAACATAATCAAACACATTAGAGTAAAAAACAGAGACCTAGCACACATAGCGCCCTTGGTCTCCCTGGTGTCAGATCTGTATCTGTATCTGTATAGCCCTTCAGCGTAACACACCAGCTTCACAGGCACGCGGCGCGGCGGCAGCTGGCTACATTACACCGAACGACCTGTTACAACTAACCTTTGAACGTCTAACTCTAGACAGTGTTTAAAGCTATCTATTGACGATGCCCCTACTGTACTTGGTGGCAGCGAGTTCCACTCTACGATAGTTCTAGGAAAAAATGAGTCTTTGAACACCTCAATCCTTGGTTGATAGCTCTGGTACTTGAAGGCATGACTATTTCTTGTTCTTTTCTGGGCTGGTATTAGGTACTTGGTAGTTGGTACATCCACCAGTTTATTAGTCATTTTGTACATCATGCATTATAAGTCTGGACATTTTTCGCCTGTCATCCAGTGACACCCACCGTAGGTTTCTATTCATTTCCGTGACACTGGCACCCCTTTCGTAGTTGTTCGTGCAAAATCTTGCTGCTTGGTTCTGTACCCTTTCTAGTTTATCTTTGTCTTCCTTTGTATATGGATCCCATACTGTTGCGGCATATTCTAGGTTGGGTCTTACAAGTGATGTGTATGCAAGTGATTTTACTCTTGTTGGGCATGCCCACAGATTACGTTTGATCACTCCCAATGTCTGTTTAGCCTTAGTTGTGATATTGTTAACATGCGCACCCCGCTTCAAGCTGCTTGTCAATGTAACGCCCAGGTACGGGTGGGTTTTTGTTGTTGCTAATTAAGCCTGACCACAAAACCGGTAGCTAGTTACATGTGGGGTTCGTTTGTTTGTTATGTGCATAATATAGCATTTTTCGGGGTTGAACTGCATTAGCCATTTGCTTTGCCATTCTTCGGGGGTGTTTAAATCTTTTTGCAGAAGTTGTGAGTCATTCTATGTAGACAGTTCTACATATAGCAGGCAGTCATCCGCAAATAATATCACATTTGAATCAAGTTTATCTGGTAGGTCGTTTATGATATTCTGGTCCCCAGTATTCAGCACATACACTGTTCAGTCCCGCCTCACTACTTAAAAATTGCCATTAAGACCATTCACTGATGATAATTGAGCATGTATATAATTATATACTGCCAGATCAGCATCTTTCAAATCATAAGTCTGAGAAGGTTAAGTCCAAATCTATATCATATTTTCAAACTTTTCTACACATTTCTGTAAGTGTAACATTACACTGTTAGTCTGTAATAATATGGTCCAGCATTTGCTAAGTACCATAGACTTTACTATAGGTACTTGACCAATCGTACTGGATGTATTTTGTTGAAATTACATTTTGTATCTTAAGTACTACTGTATCCAGATTTGATGAAACGTGTGTTGACTTGTGGAAGACAAGCCCTACTGTGGGCCAAAGGAAACCAAATAAAGAGAAATGAGTAACTTAGTGATAAATGATAAAGGGCTAACAATGCAATCTTTATTTTATTACACCGATCATGTCTTCAAATTGCATACAATTATGCAGCCAGCTGTCATATAAAAACTACATTCCAGTGTAGTTCTTTAGGAACCACCCTTGCAAAATACAACATCAGTAACAAAGTTGTGTGTTGGTTTACATTATACAGAATAAATATTTCCATACATGTACAGGATCCCGTTTTTTCCCTAGAAGCATACTACAAGCTAAAAGTTGTACAAACAACAGCTGTATCCTTGACTTACTTATAGTTATACTGTTCCAAAGGTAGTAAGGTATTCTTCTCCACACAGTCCAGAATATATCTGTAGGAGTAAGTGTCATCTCTCTTGGAGCCTTCAGCTGCCAGTCTACAGGGACACAAGATTGGAGGTTAGACTTCATAGAACATCCACTCATCAGGCTTGTCCCAGTCACATGTATTTATCAATCATACTTCTCTAACCTACAGGGACAAGGGAAATATATTTTTTCAAATGTGTTCTTTTTCTAATTTTGTCATTACTTCCCAGGAGTTCCCTTCCAAAAGTTTTTTTCTAATCTCCGGTGAGAAGCAGTATTCCATGTCAGAAGCTCTGAGGAAGGTGTCTGATAGACTTGGAAATGTAAGCAAGGTGAGAGAATCCCTCAGGTCATGTGTACAGTAAGAAAATCCCAATATCGTAAGTTCTACCAACCTCATGAAATTATTTTCAGATATATACAATATGTAATATGCCCAGTCTGCTAGAATTAAAAAATTGGAATGTACATACATTGTACAGATTCTTGTACATGCAGTACAATACTACTAGTAGTAGTATGTACTATATTATTAAACAAATTCACTTACTTGATGGAGTTTTCGTCTCGGGCTTTACTGGTTAATATTCCACCTCCATGCTACATGGGAACGGCAAGGGCATGTAGCAACATACATGTATCAACATTAGTATGAGCAGCAAACATGTCAAATCTTCACATGTAAAAACTACTAGTAGAGTTCCACGACCTCATACCTTTGCCAAATGATTATTGATGAATTATAAATATTACTGTTTCGTTGTCTCATTTATTATGCAAATAAGATCATCATTTGCATGAATTATATCAGTTGTTCATATTTTCCACCCAATGACAGTCTTATTGTAAACCAAGAAAGCTATTCTAGCATTTCCTCATAAATTATCCAAATGAGGTCCTGATTAGAATAAGTTATGTTTGATGAATAATATTATGATGTTCAAAATGCCGCAAGTATGAAATTTCTGCCATTTACCAGCATAAAATTATAGAATTTTCTTATTAATTATGCAAGTAAGGCCAACAATTTATATAATTAATATCTGTCAATGTTCCTCTTGCTCTTAATTACATATGTCACGAGTATGAATTGTCCTATCATGGAACGCAGCAGATTTATAGAAAATTGTCATTAATTATGCAAATCAGATCCTGATTTGCATGATTGTCATCTAATTATTTTAAGCATCACTTAAGCTACCTACATACCAAAAATTACAACAATCCGTCAACCAGTTCTTGAGTTATCCTACTTCAAACATTTTCACACAAATGCCCCTGCAGTTCCCAAACAAGCTGCTAGGGGGCCCAAACTTACGTCACTTTAATATAAGGCACAAAAGCTACCTACCATCCAAAAATTATGACCCTAGCATGTACAGATCACAAGATATCAAAACCGGAAGTTCCGCTGAAGTACCATAACAAGCCGCCAGGGGCTCCAAAATCTAATCATTCTGATTACTAACTAACAGACACACACACACACACACACAAACACCTCCGAAAACATAACCTTCTTGGCGAACTATTAATTTTTAAAACGATGTCGGACTTTGGAATACTGTCGGACTTAGGATCCCTCCCACTGTGGATCCCTCCCGTACCACGCGAAACTGGTTCTACTTCGCACTGCGGCAGCTAGGTGTCTCTGTTAACTTTTTATGGGTCTGGAATCCAGGTAACGTTACTAGCTATAATGTATCTTCTACTGCTCTCAAATGCACAAAAAGTTCACCTTGACCAAAGGATGTATCTGTGTCTTCACCTCTCCTGGCAGGCAGTAAAATGTAAGTGGACGTCCGTCCTGTGTTTGGAACAGCACATTGCTGTGGCTGAACTCAGAAGTAGATCCCGCCATTTTTCATACCGCTCTGGCTGGATCACTACTATGGCGGATACGAGCCAAAAACGGAAATGACGTAATATGTCACATCGTAAGCATTTGCTGTATTTGTTCTGCTGTCGATGCTATGTTGTAATATAACACCACATGAAGTTATTATAAAATCATTCTCTTCCATCACTTAAGTATTGAATAAAACTTGGTAAATTTAAACGCATTTAATTTTTACTTCCGTCACCAACGAGTACCCAACAGAAAGGTCATAAGGTCACGAGAAGTTCCTCGCTGGTGTGATCAATTGGTGTGATCAAGCGTGATACATCTCAAATATAGTGCTGTTTGTCTTGGTTACTAGCGACGAAATGGATTCTTTTGGATCAGGCGCAGGTTCAGGCGGACAGGTAGATCCACAGATGCAGCACTTCATCGAGGCGGAGTCGCAGAAGCAGCGGTTCCAACAGTTAGTGCACGGTCTAACGGACACGTGCTGGGAGAAGTGTATGGACAGGTAGGTAGAGAAATGACAAGTTGAGGTTGAGTATTTTGCACCCTAAAGTGCCTAAGACTCCTGATATCATCGAAATCCAATTTAATCATTAAAAATTTCCCGCCGTGATCTGGATAGAACTTCGGGGCTAATATTATAGACATCATATTCATATTAGAATAAACAGGATTTCATCATCATCAAACAGGATTTAATTCCACAGAGAATCACCATTGTAGCAGATTCATGAGCAAGTTGATGTTGGCTACCTAAAAATTAAAGACAAGACAAAGACAGTTCTCCTAGCTAGTCTCTGACTGGAAATAAAATCATTCTGCAGCGCTAGACCCGTTTTTATTATTAATACCCCAGGAAAAGGACCTGGCATATGACAGCAGTCAGGGGCCCGCTTTAGACTGGTGCCGGTTAAACTGTAGCGTGTCGGTTAACTGCTGTAACCGTCACTGGTCTAAAGAGGAAAAAGCAGTCTTGTGTCGGTTTTTCCACTAACTGATGTGCGCCCATCTCCACCCTGGTCCTGCTACCAGTATTTCCGTCTGACCATCCTTTGACGCCCTCTTCCCGCTGGGGACAGCCTAAGCCCGAGAGGAGGCCGTCCCAGAAAAAAAATGATAATGCCAAATTTTTGCAAGTCTGTGGTTTGATTGGCATTAAACTTACCTTTACTCAACAATTATTTGCCTCTCAGAATGCGGGAAATGGGTTAAAAATTACAAAATTCCATGAGGGGACATGCCCCCGGACCCCCCTAAAAAGCTTGTACCTTCGGCGCTCGCGGTTGGGCCTGCAGCCCTCCGGTTGGGACACTGCCTGCTACCCTTCAGAGGTGGGGCCGAAATGGTTCCTCATTTGTCTAAGGATAAACCCAGGCTAACCGACACTGGTGATGGTCTGGGCGGTCATGGCTCATATGCTAATATCGGACGAGGTCGTTTATGAGGTGGTCATAGGAACCGACCATGAATTATGATGCCGTATACACCGAAGGAAAGCGGGGCATTAACGTTATTATCATATAGCCAATCCAAACTTTTGCTGTTGTTTTTTTATTCGCGCTTCCTCCAGCTGTCCATTCAAACAAGTACGTTACCTCTGTTCCTTCTTCCTCTGGTGCAGCCGGGTGTTCCCGGGCGACCACGCAGCTAGTATCGAGTTCAAATCTTCTGCTTAATGGTTAAATTGCACATCCATTACGACGTGCTCTTTACACAAAGATGACGGGCAAACTTAAAAATGTCCTAAGAGACAGATTTTGTTGTCGAACCTGAGTCCCGTTTGACCTGACGTCATTGGAACAGAACTAGGTCACCGGCGGCCATCGGTCGACGCTGATTGGTCAATATCGTTACAGACCTCCGGGTCCGTATATGGGATATTAACGACCTGGTTTTGGGGGGAAATGGAGCCTTCTGATTGGTCGACGTCTTCTGGCTATATGATAATGATAAATAAACCTGCACTTGTAACTTGTAACTTTCGTTTCTTCTCATGTCAGTTTTTCACTTCAGTGAGTAGTACTGAGTACTATGTATCTATCTGGGATCCCATTTTCCAATCTCCACCTGTCCAGGAGTCTTTACCTCGGTCCCCTGGGTTGCCTTCTTCGGCACTTTGACTTTGTATCCGTCCAGTACTACATGTACAATACTAGTAGTTAGTCATTGTAGCTCAGAAAATCGTCAATAAGTCTTATTTTCACATCATTTACGGGATCATCCATTATCCTCTAGGGTTGTATAAAGAGGATCATGAGATTCACAAGATTATCAAATGATGTAAGGTATGCTCTGATTGGTTGCATTCCTAAGCTTCTGATTGGTTCCTAACAATTCAAATGATCTTGTCAATACTGGTACATGTAGTACAGGAAAAAGTTTGTTTCTCTCAATAGCCTTGGTCAATTCTTTGGCTCATGTACAATGTACATGTAAGACAGTGCCTTTGCACACCAAACATCTATACAGGAGAAGCCAAACATCTCATTCTGACCTCGGTATATATATCATTTCTGTTGCAGACCCTCAACCAAACTTGATGGAAGGACGGAGACATGTTTTGTGAACTGTGTGGAGAGATTTATCGACACCAGTAACTTTGTCCTGAACCGCCTGCAGAGTAAAGCAGGGACTGGTGAGCTCCATTAGAGCTGGGAGTTTTGAGGAGTCCTGAGGAGCTGTCCTGAGGAGTAGTCCTGAGGAGTAGTCCCGAGGAGGAGTCCTGAGCCAGAGGAGTAGTCCTGAGGAGCTGTCCTGAGGAGCAGTCCTGAGGAGTAGTCCCGAGGAGTAGTCCCGAGGAGTAGTCCTGAGGAGCTGTCCTGAGGAGCAGTCCTGAGGAGAAGTCCCAAGGAGTAGTCTTGAGTAGTCCTGAGGAGTAGTCTTGAGGAGTAGTCTTGAGGAGTTACTAAGTCCTGAGGAGCTGTCCTGAGGAGCAGTCAAGGAGACGCCTATTTCTAGCCTAGAGTCCAGCCTTGTTGGGGTCGGACTAAAGCTAACAAGGCTTGCCTCCAGCCTAGCTGAGTAGCCTATTCCCTGGACTCAAACCCTAACCATAGATTTATGTAGCTACAATCATGTGACGGCAAAATGTCTTGGCGGTGAAATGTTCTGATACCAAAACATTCTTATAGTTTTGAACTTTACCTTTATTTTATGTGTACTTCTTTGTCATGCATATACATGTAGTTGAATAAATTTCAAGAATTTTCAGTTCAGGTTTTCGGTATTCAGGTATTTTTTATATTTTACAGATCAAATAATTAATACATGTATACATGTATGCATTTGTACCAAACATAGGTCCATCTGTTAATGTTATTGAATATCTCACCATCCAATTGCAAAGATCATTCTTCAGAGTGGAGGTATTTGTGGAAAGGACTGTCACTGACATCATTAGCAATGTAGCAATCAGTTTCGGAACTTGCTCAAATCTGAAGAATGATTTTTACCATAGGCCGCCATGTGGCCTGTGGTATTGTGCTCGGTGTCACCATGGTGGTGGATGGTGGATGGATCGCACGAAGTTGCGTAATGTCTAACCGCACATTACGCAATGCGAAGCCAGGCCTCGAAATCAACATGTGAATGCAGGATGGGTTGCAAGAAGTTGTGCAATGTCTAATCGCACGCGTTACGCAATGCCAAGCCAGGCCTCGAAATTAACAATGTCCTGATGTCAAAATGACGCTAAATTTCAGCTCGGGACAATTCAAATTACGTTTCGGCAATTTTGGGGCAATGGGACAATTCTGACGTCCACGTCATTTAGGAACGCGATCCATCCGTGGGAAGCAAAGGGAAGCAACAGCGTCTATTTTTCAGGTCTTTCAATTCACTCTTTTTAGCATTGCTGCAATTCGAGCAAGGTGACCAGTCATTAATAGTGCACACCTATGCCACCCAACCAGCTATTCCCATTTTGGCGGCCTATGGCCAGCTTTGTTTAAAAGCTTTCTTGTTTTCCTGGTGCCATGTTCAATAACCGGAAAAGGGTGTACATTTAGTGCTAACGCTTACATATACAATAAATGCCTCCGCCCCTGAGGCGTCGCTAATAATCATATCACTATCATGGCAGTATCATTATCGCTCAATATACTACAGGTAGTAATAAAAAAAACTGTTGTACTTTGGTGTCATACAGTCTTTAATAGGGCTGTGTACTGGTACTGTACCACAAAAATTGACAAGGTACAGGTCCAAAATACCAGTACTGTATGGATATAAAGTTACACTATTTGTATGCTTATTTGTGGCCTAAAATGCATAAATAGCTGGTCCCCCATGGGTCCCAGAGTCAGGACAGTGTGTTGTGTTACAGACTGACAGTGACCCTGAAGATCTGCTGCATATCAGTGAGGTTTGTTTTGCATTAGGCCACTAAAGGTAGGAGATGAAAACTGAAACATCTTAGGTTTTGCCCATGTTTTAAGAATTCTCCATAAACAGAAATGTACCCTAACTGTCAAGTTCATCAATGTTTCTGTCGTTATTGAAGAAGTTCAGAAGAACATGTTAATTTGTTGAATTGTTCAGGTACAGGTGCAGGTCCTGACCTATACCTAAACCTCTGTACCTGTGTCTAAAATTTGTTTCGGTACACACTACAGCTCTAGGCTTAAATACGTATTCATACACTCAAAATCTTTGGCATAGGTGAACTTTATGGCCCAGCCAAGACATGTTTCTTTCAAAGCCAATAAAACTTGTGTGTTGACAACACCTGATTTAAAGTCAGGAAAAAGTCCTGAAGATATGTGTGGTCTTGAAATGGAGCCATGTATCGTCTGAAGGTCACATGTTGCAGACAAAATCACCTGCAGAAGAACCAGGCAACTGCCCCCCCCCCCCCCCCGAATAATATCAAGTCCTCTTGCAAACAACAAATCAATGATACTAAATACTGGGAAAATGCAAAAACTTTTGCAGCAGTTTTGTTTTGTGGCTTTCGCTGTGACCTCTTACCTCAAAACCATAGCACCGCGAATATGTGTTTTATAGTTCTACTGTACAACAGAATTGTTGGTTTTAACTTCAAACTTCAAGGCGAAAACCTCCTTTGCCCTCCTAATGTGAAGTAAAACCGTGGTGCAGGTAACATGTAAATACATGTACATTACAGTAGAAGACAAAGACAACACCTGACAAATTTACTGATTCTGGGGACAAACAGATGTTCACTAGGCATTTCGTCAAAAATAACATAAAATTTGTAGAATTCCTGACTACAAATATATACTATTAGGCTCACCCCTGAGTTGTCTGAAAAGAGTCTAAATTCTTCCAGGGTTTGAAATCTTTGATTTCTTGTTTAATTCCTTTATTTGCAACATTTATCTTAATGCCAGAGTCTCAATTATACAGACTGACTATATATACAACATTTAGTACGGCTTTCTAGTATTTCAATTCTAGGAAAAGCCACAATACTAGAAATACTAAATTTTGCAGAAACATGAGCCGAATCTTCTTCGAACCGCCCTGGAAATGACAACAGCGCCACCTGCTCCATGCGGACTTTATTTGAAGTGCAGCCTTCATTTTTCTAGCCAGCATACATTATGTCTTTGATTTAACCAAGGACGTTCAACGTCCTTGATTTAACTACGTATAAAGTCAATCAGTAGGCTTCTCAGCATCGCAGTTGTAGTAATAGCGTAGTTTACACAAGGAACTTACTTAAGTTTATATTATAATCGAAGCTTGATTTCACATTTTCAAGAATTATGATAAAATAAAACATCAAATTACAACGTTATGGATTGGTGTTAAATGAATACCAAAAGAAAGAATAAAGTGAACATCAAAGTGTCTGCTGTCGGTAATGTTGTAACGTTACAGCAAGGACTGAGGTTAAAAACTTGGTTACAATAACGTGTGTACACAGTTATTTGTCGCAGGTTATTGTTAGCTCATTATGATAATGTTACTGTTGCGATGGGAGGTTCCCACGGTTGCTAAAACAACAGCGCAGGTGCATGTTGTCCTCTGTCACCGACCAGACGTGCATAAGAGCAGGCATCTGAATAATGTCCGTCCTGAATACCTGATTTCCCTTGAGAAGCCGGAATGAGCGCCCATGTGTGTGCCGGGAGACTGTCCATAATAAATCAGGGCTCGCGTGCTACGGCCGGGCAGCAGAGATTTGAATGCGGAAGTGAGAGGTCTTCAGGGTTGACAGGTCTCTCTAAACAGCGGCGATTTTAAACTCATATTTGGTGACGTTTAGCGCCCTGTGCTTGTTGGCGTGCGTGTTGTAACTGCTAGGTTGTGTTGTAACGTCACGTGCGTCACGGCGTTCACGTCACGTACGGCCTCCCAGGGGACGTCAGGCCGGCGAGCGGGCAGCTCCACACCGCACAACACGGCAAGGCATGATGGCGGACTTCAGCTTCACGGAACACTTTGACGAGTCCAAAACGGGCAGACACTCGCGCGGCTCGGGGCGCAGCGGCCTCCCCAGCCCCTCACACAGCGCACATGCCTCCTTCTACCGCACTCGGACTCTCAAGAAGCTCGCCGAGGAGAAGAGGGCGAAGAAGGTGCGGTTCTACCGGAATGGTGATCGCTTCTTCAAGGGGATCGTGTACGCCGTGTCTCCCGAGCGCTTCCGTAGTTTCGAGGCGCTCCTGGCAGACCTTACCCGCACCCTGACAGATAACGTCAACCTTCCGCAAGGTGTGAGGATGATCTTCACCATAGATGGGTCCAGAAAAGTCTCCTCTATAGACGACATTGAAGAGGGGGAGAGCTATGTCTGCGCCTCCACGGAGGTCTTCAAGAGGCTGGATTACACAAAAAACGTCAACCCGAGTTGGATTTCTAACTTGAAGAAGAAAGACGAATTTCACACGGGAACCAGTCCGAGGGACAGACAACAGCAGGAGGAGAACAGAGACTACATTCGGCCCAAACTGATCACAGTTATACGCCACGGAACCAAACCGAGAAAGGCCGTCCGCATTCTACTCAACAAGAAGACAGCACATTCCTTTCACCAGGTTCTTAATGACATCACCCTGGCCATCAAACTTGATACAGGGATCGTTCGGAAAATCTTCACTATAGGAGGAAAACAGGTGGGCTAATTTTTTATATTTTTTTAGTAGAATTGTATTTGTCTGTGATCCAACCCCATCTATATGGGATCATATGATAATGGAGCTGTACTGCATGGATGACATCATCTGGGCCCTCATCACCTTTGTTTCATATGCAAACCATGCTACAAACATCAAACCCCAAATATCATAAAAAAAATACAGTTGAAAAGCCTGTTTTGATGATATACGGTGATATATAATAATCTCCTCACAGATGATACTATGTTTTGGGGAGTTTCACATGGGTGTTGATTTTGCAGGATGTGATTCATGCATTCTGAGCTTGTTCAGAATTGGTTCAGGGGGTTTATGGAGCTATCCCAGAAGGCAGTTGACCATGATGTCATTGATGCCAGCGTAGTTAATGTCGCTTTACGCTAGACATTGCATTTACGGCCTCATGCAAAAAAATGGCCACTCAACTGTTTCAGAATACCTGGCATGTTGTACAACAAAATTCTAGCTTTGACATGTTTGAAAATTAAAGTAAACATTGGAAAGTGGAAATGCCCCCATTATTACATACTGTATTAATAAAATTATATATTATAGTTCCCCCACCATGATTTTGCATCCTTCAGTCGAAAATTAGAACGTTATGCCATATCGTAAGGTTCACTTATATTATATTACATTGTGTATGAAAGAAAAAAGATATCATAATTATATTATTCATTTAAGTTGCGCAATAGGTAGAAAGGTTTCTAGTCTTTAAAGCTAAAATCCAATCAGTGACTTTGCAGGTTCAGGTAAAAAAACTCACAAATGTCATCATGGCAGGAAAATTCGTGCCAATGTGGGCATGTGGCATGAGTTTGACATAATAAAGGTAAATTATAGATTTGTACACATGGATATGTAATGCAACATTTGATATGGCATTTTTAAAAATATTTTAAATATGGTCTGCAGGTGGAATTTTGTGAAGAATGGCTTTCTAATCTGAGTGACTGGATTCAGCCTAATTGGCATGTAAATCAGTGTGCTGTTCTGATCATGACATGCACCATCCATGAAGCACAATCAAACTCCTCCTGTCTAACCCACTGCAGTGTGAATGTGGAATAATGGCTGTACTCGATCGGCCAATCACATGACCCACAGGAATGGCTCTGCTGTGACCCCAGATCAGTTTCAGTACCTGGTTTTGTCCCAAGTTTTCCTACTATGTTCAGCTGCTTGGGTAAATAAGAAAGGGTAAAAAAAAACATGGTGTAAAACAACAAGACATGAACAAGCCGCTCTGCCCTGTGCTACCCCTGCCTCATTACCACATGTTTGAGTAAATACGTATTGTTATGGTTTGAAAGAGGTGCAGGAACACGTAACAATGTAGAAATGTTCCACTGTTTGTGTAGTAAACATGACCAAGGTGGACGTGGGCTGAAGTTACCTGGCAGGCTACAGCAAAGCAATATACGTCGTCAGAACGTACTGCGCCTGCGCAATTAAAACCCGGATTTTCCACGGTTTTCGCTGGATGTGTGGTCAACATTGTGTAAGGGTGCGCCAAGAATGGTGTATTACGTGGTAGCGTGGTGGCCTTGGTTTCGATGGGTGCCCTCACAACGTTCGTGTAGATAGCCGCCAATGTTGTAGATGTACGTACAGACCCGAAGAAATGACACAGGAGCCAGTGCTACATAGAGACGTGTCTGTATTCTCTCCTCTCTCTCACTTCCCGAACTAACTTGACTACAAGAGTGCATGGGTTTTTATATCTTCTAAACACCTACGTACAGATTTCTTGGAAAAAGGTACATAGTTCCTATAACAGTCATTATATGAATCATTGGTCATCACTTCCTCAGACCTTAGTGGACAAGCCCTCAAGCTATTCCCAAATAAGGCAATGGCCGGAGAACACGCGCGTGTCCAGCAGAGTCCCCTGGTGGGTTAGAGTCGTTACCGGTGTCACTCAAAGGTCGCCCACTGTTCAGGCCATGCTTCTCAGAAGAGAGCAGGGCTAATCTGAGTCATACACAAGAATTTAGTGATGTCCTAGGATGTCCAAGAAACTAACTCTAACTATTATATAATACAAGGTTAGAGCACCCCGTTACATGCTCCCCTTTCAAAATAGAGCCGTCCCCGGCGACGTAATTACAGACGTGGTTAACATTAGTACACACTAGAAACATATCAAAGTATTACAATATAGCAAATCGAAAGTTACGTGTTATCAAAGCGACGCTTAACAAATACAAGAGAAAATACGATCGTTCCTTAAAATACAAGTTGCAACATTATTCCTTAAACGTTCCGCATTCTGACGTCTTAATTCACAGTTCATTCATCTTCCGAATTCGTCTAGAGTTCATGATTCTTCATTCCATCTTCTGTTTCTTCTCCTGGTTCGTCCTTGGTCGTCTTGACTCGTCTGCGCAGGTGCACTCGTCCCACGACCCGTCTTCATACTGCACGCAGGTCCCGAACTTGCGTTGATCCTTCCGGTAGCATGTCCCCCGGGGCCCTGTCGGATATACCGCCGGTGGTGAACATTGTTGCGCTGTAGAAGTCCCTGTTGAGGTTGATCTGCAAGCCGTTGTCCTGGAGACGCAAGTGACACGGTTGGGGGTCCCCGATGAGCCGTGAAATCCTGCCATCCGCACTGTGCCTGTATGGGGAAGAGGGACGGAAAACACACAACGCCACAGTCCGACCATTCTAAACTATCTGACTATTAAGTTCTTCCTTGCGTTCCTCCTACTATATTATCTCAGCTCACCAAGAACATATCTCGCTTTATGTCCCTGATGGTCTGTACTAACTTAAATAAACAACTTATCCTATGTCACAATTTCGCAAGATAACCAACCAGTTCATCTAACTAAGGTGAGATCTTTTCCATCTGAATGAAAATTCAGTCCCCGAGGTCTGGGTTTCCAAGGAAACGAGTCACCAACCCCCTACCAACTGACTAATCATTCCCCGAACTGGCTGGGAATCTGCATCCTCAAAACAGTGTTCAATTTTCGTCTTCATGGTCAATCTTATCCGCCAAGGTTTGAAAAGCGGAGCGCAAGAATCCTTTCGCGCGCTGCCGAAGCGATTTCACAGCCCGACCTGTCGGACTTGCCTCTATTTTCATTTGCCAGTTTCCATACCGATCGGGTGGTACACCACGATTGGCTCTAATCGGATATCGGTTCCGTTCCTCGTCGTCAGGTGGGGCAGGGAGAATTTCTTCCGGTGCAGGTGGTTGAACATTTGCATTTTCCACCTGTTCATTCACGATTGGATCTATAGGTACGTTTACAGGTTCAACAGGTCTAGGTTCAGGCACAAGTAAAACCGGTATCACCTGATTGTCATCTTCATTATCACTATTTTCCTGGTTATCCTCGGCGTCGTTCATATCGCCTACAGGGAGGTCATTAGCTGATGGGTTCTGCCTTCTTCTTTTGTTAACCTCCCGAGGGGCAAAAGTACAAGGGGTTAACATGTCACGGTGTAATGTTCTTGTGGGGCCCTCTCCCCTTTCAGGCGTGACTACATACACAGGAACATCATCATTAGGCTGACTTTCAACAATGTGGGGTACCGTTTCCCATCTATCCTTTAACTTGTGTCTACCTCGATGTTTCTTGTTCAATATCAACACCCTTTCACCAGGTAGTAATGGAGAGGTCTTAGCCGTGCGATCATAGTTCTTTTTCTGACTCGCCTTTGCTGTTTCTGTGTGCTCTTTGGCCAAATCGTAAGCATATTTATACCGTTTCCAATGATCCTTAACCCACTCTTCATAGTCCATTTCCTCGTCTTGTACTTCGTTAGGTTCTGTCCCTATCGTGAGATCAACAGGTAGTCGTGCCTGTCTGCCAAACATTAGGTAGTATGGAGAGTACCCCGTAGTACTATGTACGGTGTTATTGTACGAGTGAACCAACTCGGGCAGATATTCTGTCCATCTTCTTTTCTGTTCGGATGTCAAGGTTCCTAACATATTTAACAGGGTTCTATTAAATCTCTCACATTGTCCATTCCCAGCTGGATGATAAGGAGTGGTTCTAGACTGTGCTGCTCCATACAACTTACACAATTCCTTGATAGTGGCAGACTGAAAGTTAGCACCCTGATCTGAGTGTAGCTTCCTCGGGAAACCGTACGGCATGATGAAATGTTTCCACAACGCCTTGGCGGTCGTGGTTGCCAATTGGTCCTTAGTAGGAACTGCCACACTGAACTTGGTAAAGTGGTCCGTAATCACTAAAATGTTTTCATGACCACTGCTCGATTTTTCAACTTTCAGAAAGTCCATGGCGACTAACTCAAGGGGAGCAGAAGTATGTATGCTAACCAATGGGCTACGGTTGTTTGGAATTCGAGTTTTCCTCAAGCAACACCTTTCACATGTTCTCACCCAATTTTTGATATCTGCTTCCATACATGGCCAATAGAATCTCTTTCGCAACATGTCAACAACACGGCCGGCACCAAAGTGGCCTGCACGCGTATGTACCAAATCAAATACTTCTCTTCTTAGCGAAGTCGGTAGAACTAACTGCCATCTACCTTCCTGAGCTAAAGGGTCATACGCAGTCCTGTAAAGCACATCATTTCTCAAATGTAGGCGGTCCCATTGTTGTAGTATTCTATGTACCTCAGGAGTCTCCCGATTACGTTCCTCATCATTAGGCAGGCGACCTCGTTTCACATAATAATGTACTCTCTCAATAGTAGGGTCGTCTTGCTGTTGTTGTGCTAATTTCGTCTTTGTGTGCTCCGACAGGGACGCACAAGGTCCTTGATCAGAAAGAGGTTCTTCAACTATCTTCTCGGACAGTGTAGGTTTTGAGGCTGGCCTGTATCTATCACAGAAAATCTTAGTTACTTGAGCTGTGACAGTCTTCCTGTCGCTGTCCTGACCTACATTCTGACTGGCAGGGAGGCGTGACAATACGTCCGCATTGGCATTATTCTTCCCCGGTCGGTACTTGATATCGAAGTTAAAGTTGGCTAACCTGGCCACCCAACGCTGTTCTGTCGCACCCAATTGTGCTGTATTAAGGTGAGCTAGTGGGTTGTTGTCAGTATAGACTGTAAACTTAGACCCGTACAAGTAATCTTTGAACTTCTCTGTCACTGCCCACTTCAACCCTAACAATTCTAACTTAAATGAGCTATAGTTATCCATATTCCTCTCAGCTGGTCTAAGTCCTCTAGAACCATACGCAATAACCTTTTCCTTCCCTTCCTGTACTTGAGATAAAACTGCCCCTAGTCCATCATGACTAGCATCAATATACACTACAAAGGGTAGACTGTAGTCGGGGTAAGCCAACACATCGGCACTCATTAAGCAGTGACGTAAAGTGTCAAATGCCTTCTGACACTCATCTGTCCATAGAAACGGCTGAGGCTTACGCTGTCCCTTCTTGTTCCCTGCTGTTAAACGATGTAGGGGAGCTGCTATCTTACTGAAATCCTTTACAAAACGCCGATAATAGGAACAAAAGGCAACAAATGATTTCACTTCTCTTGGGTTTCTCGGTACTGGCCAATCACGCAATGCAGCACATTTCTCTGGGTCAGTGGCTACTCCATCTGCCGAAACAACATGACCCAGGTATTTCACTCTACGTCTGAACAAGTGGCACTTGTCTGGTCGGAGTTTCAGTCCGTATGACTTCAGTCTAGTGAAAACCAAGCTCAGGCGGGACAATTGTTCGTCAAAGTCTTTGGAGAATACTATGATGTCATCTAGGTAGATGAGCAGAATCTCAAGATTTTGGTCGCCAAGGCATCGTTGCATCAGTCTTTGGAATGTTTGGGCCGACCCTGATAAGCCCATACTCATTCGGTCAAATTCAAACAATCCAAATGGTGTACAAAAAGCAGTCTTTTCCCTGTCTTTTTCGTCCATTTTCACCTGCCAATAGCCGCTAGCCAAATCTAGGGTGGAAAACAGACTAGCTCCCTGGAGCGCATCTAAGGATTCCTCTATACGTGGCAACGGGAAAGCATCTTTGTGTGTTTTGGCGTTCAGTTTACGGTAGTCTACACAAAATCGTAAGTCTCCATCTTTCTTACGAACTAGCACAACAGGCGACGCCCAGGGGCTACAGCTTTCCCTAACCACGCCCTGTTCTAACAGGTCACTAACATGCTGCTTGACTTCCTGGTACAGGGCAGGAGGAATTCTTCTGTACGGTTCCCTGGTGGGAGGGGAATCACCAGTTGGAATTCTATGAGTCACCGCATCAGTACATCCGAAATCATACTTGTGTGTAGAGAACACATCAGCATGTTCATCTAGAAACTTCTCCAATTTCTCCTTCTGTTCCTCTGTTAAGTCTGCTCCTGACAGGTCAACTTTGGGCCTAGAGGATTGTGGTTTATTCTCACTATCAGTAGAACAAGAGTGGAAATCTACACGAATTTCATTTTGGCTCACTTCTGTAAACTCTACCGTTCCCTGAGGTTGAATTTCAGCTTGATACAATTCTCCTAAAACTGCATTGTGCCCAATCTGAACATCATAATCAGAAACATTAGCTATGCGAACGGGAACTCTCCCATGTCTGACTTCAGCATAGGTACGAGCTACAAGAACTCCATTGGGAAGACAACCTGTTTCTGGGGGTTCAACTAACACTGAATAGGGTTTACCATCTGGTCCTGGGCGGGCTCTACAGAACAAAATCATTTCATTGCCAGCCGGCACTGTTACTTTATTCCTACCAGATACACGTGCAAGACCCACTCGACCATCTTCTCTTGCGAAAGATTCTTGCTTCTTAATAGATTTAATCGTTTCATTCCACGACTGGTCTACATTCTGTGTCTTATTCTTTGCACCTAAGTTGAATGGTTGGTCCCCGAATTCTTGCAAAACATTCATACCCAAAACACCAGGGGCTGGACCTTCCCCCTCATCCTCAACAATGATTACCCCCCGTTTTTCTAAGACTTTCCCCATGAATTGAACATCTAACTCACAGTAGCCGACGCACTTAATAGGGAGACCATTTGCTGCTGTTAGCTTAAGCCAGCTCGACGTGTCCTTCAATCTTTCACCATTATTTCCAAAATGAGTCTTGAAACAGCTATGCGTTATTGTGGTCACTTGGGATCCTGTATCAATCAAACAAGGCACGGTTTCCCCTTCAAAGTTCACATCTCTAATTTTACATTCCCCCACTGTTCTAGTTAACAAAGTATCTTCCTTGCGGTCTACTGGTTCACTAGCTACCTCTTTCTCTTCTTGTGAGTTTGCTTCGACTTTGTTGCAGCTGCTACGTACAACTTTGGGACAAGTTTCTTCAATGGCTTCAATTACAGTGGACCCTACTGATCGTCCACTCCGCTTGCCAGGATCCATGGTTGCGGAGCGCTCTAGTTTGGGTTCACAGCAGGGTTTGCGAACCTTACACTATTTTGCTGAGGATTCCTTCTACATTCACGAGCCATGTGGCCAGCTAAATCGCACTTTCTACAAATGGGTCGTCCAGAAGGATCCCATTTGTCAGTGGGGAGAGCTCGGTCTTGACGAGCTGTCGGGCCACATGCGGATTGATTATTGTACGA
Organism: Branchiostoma floridae x Branchiostoma japonicum; assembly: GCA_013266295.2. Classification (NCBI taxonomy): domain Eukaryota; kingdom Metazoa; phylum Chordata; class Leptocardii; order Amphioxiformes; family Branchiostomatidae; genus Branchiostoma; species Branchiostoma floridae x Branchiostoma japonicum. Next base: position 17,126,672 of record CM023827.1, read on the forward strand.
GTTTGGAGTTTGAGGGCGCACGGCCAGCCTGGAGATCTCCCTACGGAGGTTATCTAGGGACCTCTCTGTCTCCTGTCGGAAGCGGGCTAGTTCGTCCGTCACATCTAACCGACTTTCCACTCCCATCTGTCTAGCCTGTACCTGTGAGCTAGCCCCCCACTCTCCACTGAGATGGAACGCCTCCTCCTTTACCTCCCTGAAACTTCTAGGGTTAGCGGCTGGGGCTCTCATGACCTCTCTACGTAGTTGGCGTCGAAGCCACTCGTCTCTTATACCGTCTAGAAATCTGTCTCTCAAAAGACTATCACTGTCCACTAATGGGTTGCCCCTCCGCCTATCAGCTCTCTTCAATAGCTCCTGCAGTGCCAGGGCATAGTTCTGTAGGGTTTCTCTAGGCATCTGTATCCTAGAGTAAAACTGGCCCATAATGACCGAAACTGGGGCGGTGTCCCCGAAAGCTTCCACCAGTCTATCTTTCAGCCTGTCTAAGTTCGCCCTATCCACATTAGATAAAACGGCCACCTGTCTTCTTGCTTCTCCCTCTAATTGGCGGTACAACAAGCCTGCCCTGTGGGCTACAGGGACGTTGAATAACTGGAAGGAACCCTCAATTTCGTCCAACCATTCCTCGATTGACAAGCTCGACCCGGTCCCATTGAATTTGGGCAACTTCCTGTCGAAAGGCAGATAGCCCATTCCGAAGTTCAAGACTGGATTTACCTGATTATTCTGGTTTACTCCGTTCGGGTTTTGCTGATTTTCTCCATTCTGATTATTCTGGGGATTTGCACCATTCTGGTTATTCGGAGGGTCTACCTGTGCACCATTCTGATTATCCTGATTTTCTCCGTTCTGATTATCCTGATTTTCTCCGTTCTGATTATCCTGATTTTCTCCGTTCTGATTATCCATGGTTCTTTGTCATACACGTATACACTCCTATTACTGAAGCGGTCGGACAAAAAGGCGTGTGTGTCTCCCCCTCAACCCACAAACAAAGGCACTTACCGCCGGTCTTCAGTCTGTCGTAGCGTTGATGTTGAACTTGACTCCTGGTCCTCTGGGCGACGTACGCAGCTATCCCACCGCTGATCCACCAAATGTAAGGGTGCGCCAAGAATGGTGTATTACGTGGTAGCGTGGTGGCCTTGGTTTCGATGGGTGCCCTCACAACGTTCGTGTAGATAGCCGCCAATGTTGTAGATGTACGTACAGACCCGAAGAAATGACACAGGAGCCAGTGCTACATAGAGACGTGTCTGTATTCTCTCCTCTCTCTCACTTCCCGAACTAACTTGACTACAAGAGTGCATGGGTTTTTATATCTTCTAAACACCTACGTACAGATTTCTTGGAAAAAGGTACATAGTTCCTATAACAGTCATTATATGAATCATTGGTCATCACTTCCTCAGACCTTAGTGGACAAGCCCTCAAGCTATTCCCAAATAAGGCAATGGCCGGAGAACACGCGCGTGTCCAGCAGAGTCCCCTGGTGGGTTAGAGTCGTTACCGGTGTCACTCAAAGGTCGCCCACTGTTCAGGCCATGCTTCTCAGAAGAGAGCAGGGCTAATCTGAGTCATACACAAGAATTTAGTGATGTCCTAGGATGTCCAAGAAACTAACTCTAACTATTATATAATACAAGGTTAGAGCACCCCGTTACAATTGCATCAGAATTTTGCCTATTGCAGATCTTTTCTGATACAACATTTGAAAACTATATGCCGGATGTCATCCTTAAATACCCAAATACAACATTAAACAAGACGTTCTGCGACATGCTCAGCAAAGGATGCTGGGGTGTTTTGAAGTTTATGAAGAAAGTGTCTAGGTTTTTTTTTGTTTGCGGATGGTCTGACCGGTCTGTGGATGGTCTGACTGGTCTGTGGATAGTCTGATCTGAATGGCTAGCTGGTCAGTCAGTGAAATAGCTGTCCGGAACTTATAGACAGTCACAGTACAGGACCATATTATAAATCCTAGAAAACAGGAATTAAGTTGACTTGATTCTTGTGAAAATAAAATTGAGACATTCTGTTCTTTGTTAAAATGAAGTGTTATTAGCTGTACATGTAACTCTTAAATGGCTATAGTGATGTCTTCCAGACCTGATACCACTTCTGCCATGTTATAATGTCTTAACGTCTGATTTTATTTTCAATGATATGAAATGTTACGGTAACCTTGCATCATGGGATAGGTGTGTTGTTGCTGTGTTGAACCTAAGCCTCCACCAGGCTTTTTTCTAACAGGTGTACGGATTGTAGAAAAGGGAAATAGTTGGCCAGGAAAGTCAGTCTGTCACGGAGTAGATATAGTTGCATAGGAGGGATAATTCCCCCCAAATGATATATGGTGGCCAAACTCTCCTGGCCAATTATTCTCCCTATTTGGCTAAATTTTTCTGTTTTTGAACCCACATTGTTAATCTGGTGGAGACTAGTGAATGTATGTATGGCTTCTGATGAGCCACTTTGAAGCCCAAATGTGAAAGTGCCCTTCCAATTTGTGCATGCATAATGTCATCACCACCTGCACAGCTGTGATTCAGTAGAGCCTCTCATCCGACATGTTGTTGTGTCACCAGACAATCTGCACATCATCTGTAACTCCAGAGTTTCTGACTAGGCTGATGAGATTAGAGTGAATCATCCAATCATCTGACATCACCTCTGCTTCACTCCATGTAGGGCATGTCCAACAAAACTTCCATATATGGTTACTGTGGCGTTGTGAATCAAGTAGATGTGACATTGTGCATGAGCAGGCAGAGGTGCTGGTGCAGAAATGGAACATGATTGTGATATTGTCATGCTGATGTAGCAGAGGGGCTGCTACATGGGGGGTGAAATTGGCTGAGGTGTAAATGAGTCACTATTCGATAGATGAACAGAAAACCAGTGTGTAACAGAGCATTCGTTGAATCACATTTTACTCTCATTTCCTCTGCAAACTCCCAATTTTTCACACCTTCAAATCAAATTAGGTGGAATGAAAAAAGCATGGGAAAGGAGACCAAGCTTTCTCATCAGAAAGACAATTTCAAGGTTGTTTGAATATTCCTTCAATTGCAACTGCATGAAACAAAGAAGATTTCTTTTGAGGTACATTTGTACTTAGATGGGTATGTAACATCATATTACATCCCTCCTAAATGTTTTGAAATCCCTACTTGTCTAGGTGCATAATAACATAGAAATTGTCGTATTTAGTTGCTACACATAACAAAATTAGAATGAAATTTTACAGAGTGCCAAGTGTACAAACTGTCTAAAATTTGATCTTGTCCTAGACAAGACTTACATCACAAACATGATGAGCTCAGGGCTCCAGACTGACTTTTTGACTTAGGAGCACTCCTACTCCCAACCCAAAAAAATTCTGAGCACACCAGAAACAAATCTAGGCGCACCACTATGAAGGTAGATGGTTGTATTGGACGTTAATTTGCAGGAACTGTGCAAATACGTATTGTTTTTTGTACATAGAAACATGCGGAGTGGAAGTACTGTTATCCATGTGTTATCATATCAGAGATCAAGAAATCAAATATAGTCATGATATAGATAATGAGTGCATGCAAGTTTTCATGGGAGCAGCTAATTCTAGGTGCATGACTTAATTTTGGGGAGCATCGATATCCTCCTAAAATGGGAGCAGTCTGGAGGGCTGTGAGCAGTGCGTTCCTGAAATCGATCGATTGCACTGTGGGGTTGGCTAATTTTTTGGATGTTCATTAGTTGTCAATTGCATTATCTGTCGTCAATTGCAAAAACAAAGCAAACAAGATTAGATGCTGTGAAGCTCACGGGTCAAAGGGGCAAGAAGAAAATCAGATCAGGCTATCATCATCAGTCATCATTCAGTCCTGTAGCTGTAAGCCGCAGGGCTAGTCTGTCCACAAAAGCTCTCCACCTCTGGTGGTCAGCTGGACTGCCCTCTCTCCCGACCACGCCTTGATATCACTGAGCCATGCCCCCCCGGGCCGGGGACCCCCCACGGCCACACACCCTCCGCCTTTCCTTGTAGAATTAAATCAGGCTATGGCAGGCGATAAAATGTAGAGAGTCTGACAGGGTGTACTGGTGCTGAAACAAAGGTTGTTCTTACCTCTGTGGAGGAGTTAACCTTCTCCCTGCTGAAGTAGCCTTTGGCTACCTAATTTGTATTGGTTACGGGATTAGGCAGCAGGGAGAAGGTTAACTCTGCTGCATGGAACTAGTTGCATTGTGGGCAGAACATTATATATCAATTATTGGTCATTATTTGCATATTTGTAACTTGTGTGATTAATGGCAAAAACAATTTAATTCCGTAGTTATGAATAATGGCAATTTCATGCTTGTGACATACATGTATGTACATTGTACGTTAGTTTAAAGGCAAACAGCATGAACCATAGATGACCAATTTATGTAAATGTGGACATTGTTTGCTTGATTAATAAGGAAAAGTTGAATAACATGTTGCCAATTTATGGGACTTTCACAGTCTAGTCTTACAATATACACATTGCCACAAGTTTTTGGATAGCATTTTTTTTGAAAATATCAGTGTAGGTTAATGTGCTGATTAGCATAATTGAAATATGCATGAGTGCATAAAAGTGTTTTGTTATTAATGTATGTGTCACCTGCTCCCTAGCAGTGGGTCTGTGGTGTTGATTTTCATGATGGCTGCCGGAAACATTCACGTTGAATAGTTCTATCACGGAATGCAGCAGATTTATAGAATTTCCTTATTAATTATGCAAATTAGATCCTGATGTGCATAATTTTTATCTAATTAGGTCAAGCATCTCTTAAGCTACCTACATCATCATCATCATACTTCGACCCTTTGTTGGGACGGGGTAGCTACCTACATAAAAAAAATCATGACGATCCATCAACCAGTTCTTGAGATATCTTTCTTCAAACATTTTTAACACTTCATACAGAGCACAAGGGCTACTATCCAAAATTCATGAACCTAATAGTAGCATGTCCAGGTCACAAGAAAGATTTCAAAAATGAAAGTTCCACTGCAGTACCATAACAAGCTGGTATGGGGCCCAAGGCATCAAGACCTACCAAATATCAAGACAATCCATGTTCGTGTTGACACACAGACAGACAGATGGACACACACATGAATACTACCAAAAATATAACCTTCTTGTCATTTGAAGGTAATGATATGCTCCTAGTGGAGCTAATGATTATGTTTAATGGGACCCAGCTGCAATGTTGTACCCCTGTAGGGAGACTGCAGTATTATATATGATAAGGACATTAGTTGCTCATGTGCATTAAGAACTCCCATGTGCATTAGGAACTCCCAGTGGGCTTTCAAAGGGCAGAAGGATAGGTCAGTGTACATGCGAGTGTCATAAAGTATTAGTGGGGCCCAGACATGTGTACAGTTAGGAATATGCATGGTTAATAACAGCCAAATTGATCCTTTAAACTAATCAGAGTGTAAATAGATTAAAACTGCATGTGATCATAGTATTTTAAATTTGACATGAAGTTACACATCACCTTGTTCTGAGATCGTAAAATTACCAGACTGCTATTTTTTGAGGAAGTGTATTTTGAGGACATATTTTACTAGTAGTTGCCAGTTAGTAATCATAATAATTCTTAATTTTGAATGTTTTGTAGAGTTTATGACTTGAAGTTGCAGTAGCTGTAACATTATCCATGTGCAACTGAAGCAGTTCTCTTCACAACAGTCACCTATAGTGTAGCAGTGTAGTGGTGCAGTCATGTTATAATGTTAAAACATGTACTAATGTTACAGCTTTATTGATACAACAAAAGAACAATCATATAACTTTCATAATAAGGTTTTCTATTGTCACAAAATCTGAAGATGAAGGATTGAAATTACCTGGTAGTTATTGCTGTTTTAGGGGATTACCAGAACAAATGAAAGCAGAATAATTTTCATCTCTCTAAATCTTAGTAATTTTCAAGGGGTATTACCTCACATGGGCAATGGCTTTCAACTGGTGAATGGTCTCACAAAACATGAGCCGTGACTTTGTCATTTTGAGAAATTTTCTGGCCATTGGACTACTAATACAGTGTATGTATAATATGATAAAACAGGTAATGACGTTTCACTATGTACATGTAAGCTGTGGCAACTTTTTTTTTGTCTCTGGGTTAAAACAAACTACTTCTTACCGGTAGCCCTTCCCTCCCCTACTCTACTAATTGCTGTATTTTCGACATTGTTTTCAAGTTCATTTTCCAGTCTAGAAGATTTAATTCATCAGATTAACGTTATTTATTTTATGTTTATGTGCGCCAGCCTCTTTCATTTTATGTTCATTGTATATTCTGTATTTGTTTTACTCTGTATTTTGTATGTTTCTTGTTGAGCAGAGGGCTATATAAGCACGAATGTGCTTGCTGCCGAATGCTCGGTAATCTATGTGAATAAAATAAAATAAAATAAAAAAACAAACTGTCAAGAAATGCTACTTAATTAGAAAGGTTGATTTGTATGGGCTCTACATGGGGGATGTAAGGATACTTGAATTAAGGAATCAAACTGGCATTTTATTGTTAAAACCATTGTCATCTGCCTGGTTTTGCCTTGTTTTCTCATGCAATGATTTCAAAGTGAATGAAAGTAGAAACTCAACATGCAAACATGCTCATGTTTCTCTTGGTGGGTGCAGGTGACGTGTTTACAAGACTTCTTTGAGGATGACGACATCTTTGTTGCATACGGACCTGAGAAATACTCCTCTGATGACTTTGACCTGGAGGGTGATGGTAAGTATGTGCTGGCAAGTATTACAGTCATGTTGTGTAAGTGAAAAGTGGCAGCTATGTACATGTGGATTGTATGGAAGCATTGTGGAAAATGTATATTTTATTGTTTTTAATGTGTTTATTACCTATGAAGTAATTTTATCAAGTTGGTATATATTTTTTAAGAAAGCACAAGTTGTAAGCTTTCAGCTGATATGAAAGAACAATCTCAGAAAGCAGAATACCATGATGTTGTAATAGATAAGTAAGCTTTTTAGCTGAATAGTCAGTTCAGCACTCAGGACAGTACTAGTCTGTAGTCATAAACTCACCTGTGAAAATACCTACAGTGGGTGATTTTTTTCTCGTGTACAGTGTATGTAATGCTGATATTATCAGGACTTGTCAGAAACAATGTTGTTTGATACTGGCATTTCACACATGGTTTTTATACTATAATACAATAAGTTCATAAAAAATATGTTTTACTGCACTATTGCCCCTAAAATCATTATACTACTGACACTTGGTCAGACTTGCATGACATTAATTTTATAAAGTGGAGACCCTTAGCTTTCTATTGATGTTTGGGGGTATTTTGGAGGAAAGGAAACAAAAACCAAAAGTAGTACCACCTGTTCTATAGCGGGTCTGGAAACTCCAGTACTGAAATCACGTACTGGTCAGAAACTCTAGCTTAAACATTAAGCTAAGGGTTAAAGTTTGTGCTGTTGGTACTTCCTTTGGCTGCAACATCAGAGTCCAAATACCCACCCACAACCTGCAGTTTACAGGAAAAAAGATGACACGAAAAACATGGACCCAAACTGAATCAAATTCTTGCAGCCAACCTAGCAAGTCTTACTGTCAATACCACTGATTTTGCTGAAGTTGTTATAGTACCTAAATACACAATCAATCAATTTGACATTTGTATTGTAACAATGAGACATGAAGTGCTGATCGTGTTCTTGTCCTTGCAGAGCTAAAAACGGTGAGTCCATACAAGTCTGTGGACAGAGGCAAGAGAGTTGGGCTGAAAAGTCCATCACTGCGGAGAAGAACTCCTGGTACCCCTGACTGTGAGTTCTAACTCAATGTACCAAATACTTTTTTGAGCCAGGTTGCCCAGTGGCAGCCTAGGATGAAAGCTAGGTTGCCCATAAAATTCCAGGTTGCCCCAAATTTCAACTCTTCTACATTGTGATTAACTTTGTTAGAATGCAATGTGTATTTCTGACACAGAGTTGTTTCCCCTTACCTGAAGTGATGAGCTCTTCCATGGGAACGTCTCCATAAACAGTTCTCAATGGAAGAAAGGGGCATCCTTACCACAAAATTTAGGTAGTGCACTGAGCTACCTGGGTGTAGAAATAGGTTGCACCAAGCAAAATATGGTTGCACGGTGCAACTGGGCAACCTTAGTATTTCGCACGCTGTAGTCAACTGCAGGTACCCCTGACTGTGAGTAGTAACTAGTCAACTGCAGGTACCCCTGACTGTGAGTAGTAACTATAGTCATCTCTAAGTACCCCTGAGTGTGAGAAATAACTAGTCAACTCAGCTTTCTTTGCTCTGTTCACTGACACCAGCCAATGGAATGCCACCATCTCCGTCCTCCTCCCGACGAGGGTCTCGCCCCAAGAGCCCAGGTCCGTCATCTCCTCACACTCCTCGCAAGTTCAGTGTGCCAAGACCCAAGTCTCCAGGGACTGCCAGAAAGGTCAGTAAACTAATAATACAACTATACCAAGATTAGGATGTGCTAATGGCATCCTGCATTCTTACTTCTAGTAATAGCTTATTACAAACTTTCCCCTGAAGTGTCAGCAATTAATTGAGCCATGTACAACAGGTTTCAAGGACTAATGCAGCAATGACATACATGTATGTTTGTCACAAACATTGTCTTTCAGTGCATTTTTAATTTAGTATCTTTTTAGGAGGTAGTTCATTGAAAATACCTGAAGTAGAATTACATTAAATATGAAGAGTGTATGAAAGTTATGATAAACCTGACTCATGTTCTGTGACATTAACTGTATGATCCCCTAATTTAGCTAATGATAGTACATGTATGTACCAGCTTGCAGAGAAACCTGGTTTAAATGTCTTTAGTTAGAAGAAGTTGCAGGATGTTGAGAAGCAAATCAATCATAGGCCCCAATGCACATCTTGTGAAATATTATTTTTTTGTTACATATACATGTGTACAATATATTAGCTATATACAGATGAGTGTTGTTTTTAGTTACCAATTGGATCAAATTCTGGGTGTAGTCAATTGACGTATAGGATGAGGCACCTAAACTGTCTGCTGCCCAACCTCATAACAAATACAAACTTGGTGCCAAATGGCTACTTAAGAAAGGAGAAACAAGAAAGCTTTTAAAAGAAGCTGTCCATAGGCTGCCAAAATGGGAATAGCTGGTTGGGTGGCATAGGTGTGCACTATTAATGACTTGCTCACCTTGCTCGAATTGCAGCAATGCTAAAAAGAGTGAATTGAAAGACCTGAAAAATAGACAGTGTTGCTTCCCTTTGCTTCCCACGGATGGATCGCGTTCCTAAGTGACGTGGACGTCAGAATTGTCCAATTGCCCGGAAATTGCCGAAACGTAATTTGAATTGTCCCGAGCTGAAATTTAGCGTCATTTTGACATCGGGACATTGTTAATTTCGACGCCTGGCTTGGCATTGCGTTACGTGTGCGATTAGACATTGCGCAACTTCTTGCACTCCACCATTCACATGTTAATTTTGAGGCCTGGCTTCGCATTGCATAACGTGTGGTTAGACATTGCGCAACTTCGTGCGACCCAACTACCAACGTGATCCCGGTCTCTATACCATGGCGGCCTATGGTAAAAAATATGTATGTATTAAATATATATAGATTTGAGATGATGCTTTATAACGTACCATTTGTTTCAGTCCCCCATCAGTGCAAGGCCAGAGGACAGCAATGGTGACCGTGACAGTGGTAAGTGTCAATCAAGCAAAGACATTAAGAATGTATGTCTGACTCCGTAGAGTATGATCATGAGTATGATTACAGATTATCAGGAGCTTGAAGAGTAATAATTGTACCTGCATTAATTGAGAATAATTGCCATGTCTAATTACATTAGGATATGCTAATACAGTGACTGTAGAGTCCCTTTCTGGTCACTGATTGGGTGCCATAGAAAGTGTGATGTCTACGGTCAATTCTTTGTCTACCTTGGTGAAGGTTAGATATCCAGGTAATTAGATACTCACTGATGAAAGGTAGTTGAAAGGTAGTGGATGCTACCAGAAGTGCCTGACCGTTTCCAAAATCATATCCAGTTGCTTGAGTAACTGTTTTTTGGTGAATTCTTTAGCTGTTATATATAAACACAGGTAATGTAGACCAATCGTGACAAATGATTTTGTTATATGTTTGAAATTTTATATAAAATTCACGGGAAAAGATACTGTCAGTAATTGAAAATCCTTTCTGATTAACTAACAAACATAATGATTCAATTACCACAGAAAACAGCATGCCAGAAAAGAACATTCCTGTTCGCCTGGGGCAGAAGTATGTGATTGGGAAGGTGATAGGAGACGGCAATTTTGCAGTGGTGAGAGAATGTGTGCACAGGTAAGTTACAATTATTGGGATGCTTCAGTGGATATACTGGTATACCCAGAACATATGCATGTCAACATGTCCGGTGTTCAGAAACAGACCAAATATTTACATGATACAGTGAGTCTTTATGCCATCCATCCATCCATCCATCCATCCAACCATCCATCCATCCATCCATCCATCCAAAACTCAGCCACTCACCCTAACACCCAACCATCCGTCTATCGATCCGTCCATCCGTCCGTCCATCCATCCATCCATCCATCCATCCATCCATCCATCCATCCATCCATCCATCCATCCAAAACCTAGCCACTCACCCTAACACCCAACCATCCGTCTATCGATCCGTCCATCCATCCATCCATTCATCCATCCATCCAAAACCCAGCCACTCACCCTAACACCCAACCATCCGTCTATCGATCCGTCCGTCCGTCCATCCATCTGTCCGTCCATCCATCCATCCATCCATCCAAAACCCAGCCACTCACCCTAACACCCAACCATCCGTCCATCCATCCATCCATCCATCCAACCATCCATCCATCCATCCATCCAAAACTCAGCCACTCACCCTAACACCCAACCATCCGTCCATCCATCCATCCATCCAACCATCCATCCATCCATCCATCCATCCATCCATCCAAAACTCAGCCACTCACCCTAACACCCAACCATCCGTCTATCGATCCGTCCATCCATCCGTCCATCCATCCATCCATCCATCCATCCATCCAAAACCAAGCCACTCACCCTAACACCCAACCGTCCATCCGTCCATCCATCCATATTTAGTTTGTTGTCTGTTGACCCGTCTCGTGAGGGTTAGACATGCTTGCAAATGTTTAATTGTATGAATTGTGTTGTGTGTACGGAGGCGTTTTCTTAAATTTAAAGGAGTACAACCTCTTAAGATAGACACACCTATGGGATTGATGTAATCTCTAGATACTGGAATTCCTGATTTTTTCACTGTACTGTTATGTTCACTGTTTTTGCTGTCACTTCTGTACCGTGAACTTATCATTACCGTTATCAAATCATTTGTGTTTTGCCCCTTCCCTGCACTTGCCACCACCGTGAAGATAAAGTTCCGTGAACATGTCCATTTTCTTCAGACCGTGAAATTTTGCTACCGTGAACACAAAGTGAATTACAGTACAGAAAAACTTTACCAGTAACCATATTATGGAAAAATGACTCTTTCTTCACAATTTTCAGGTCATCACAACATGAGTATGCACTTAAGATGATCAACAAGGAGAAGTGCAGAGGAAAAGTGAGTTTAAATCTATCTCTGTGAAGAGGAGGTGTTTTTACTGGCAGTGTGTCCGTATGTGTTTGGACAAGAGTTTGGACAAGAGTAGTTGCCATGGATGGATTGTGATATTTCATATGTACTAGGTGCTTACATAGGTAGCAGTGATCCTGAAGATGCACATTATTTGTCAGCTTCCCAGTGGCGTTCCTCAGTGCTGTGGCAGAACGTTTATAAGGTTTTTTATAAATCCTGTTCTGGCAAAATGGGATCAAAGGCTGCCAAACTCAACTTCATGGTTAAAGGAAGTAATAGAGAATATCAACATACACATACAAGCTTTCATAACAGGCTTCTTTACATGGACTTTTTTTGGCTTATTAGGTGTTATCATAAATGCATTTATAAATAAAGCTCTTTAAGCTGCTAGGGGGCCCAAACCTACACCAATTGTTCCCGAGCCCAAGAGCTATCTACAATGTATACTATTGTATTTAAAAATCCTGACTCTAGTAATTGTCCTGAAATGGAGATATCAAAGTCAAAATTTCGCTGCAGTACCAAGGAAAGCTGCCAGGGGGTTTAAAATCTATTAGTAAGCATTTCTTCAATAGGTTAAAACCTGCCCACCTACCAAATTTCATGACAAGCTATCCATAGCTGCTTGAGTTCAACCTGATCTGCATATTGAAAATGTTTTATTTTAGCAAACCAAAACAGTCTAGTAATAACTATGTTGTGTACTTCACATTAAAACATATACATTGTAGTTCTCACTGAAATCTTAATATTAAGATATTATTATAACAAAATGCTAGGTGTCACTGCCTTGGTTGTGCAACAGGTTGCTTACATTTATTAGATGACTCATAGGTGACTTGACTGTTTTCTTCAAATTAACAGCTAAGATTCTGCTGAGAGTCATTTCAAGATCTTAGATGTCTACTGAGAAATATGTGTTGGACACAGTCATGCATACATGTACCATGTAAAGCACTAAATGCTTGTACCTGTCCCTTCCACAGGAGCAGATGATTGCCAATGAAGTGGCCATTTTACGTGTTGTGAAGCACCCTAACATCATCCTGCTGCTGGAGGAATATGACACACCCACAGACCTGTATCTTATCATGGAACTGGTCAAGGTCAGGACACGACATGTGAACGTTGGTTACAAATGGTTAGGCCACACCAATTCAATCAATTGGTTCTCGGATTTGCCCGCTTCGTTTTTTTTCTGATTTGCAAAATAAAACAAAAAAATCAGGTTCTGAATCAACTCCAAAATGCTTATATTTTGGTCCTAACAGTAGAAGAAAGTCTTTTTCTTACTTGTTGTTACAGTTTTTCCATCTATCAATGTACTGCTTTGATTAAAATTTTAATTAAGTTCAAAATTAGTTGTTTGAATTATAAATCAGCCTTATATGTTGACTTAATGGCTCCTATCATAGCATTTGGGGCTATCATAGGATGCCTATGCCTATTTGGTGTTTTTTCGCCCTGTCGCTTCATAGTATTTTCTGAAAAAATCCGAGAACCAATGAATTGGTGTGGCCTTATTGAACATTTATATGTACACATGATGGCCCATATAGATGCATTTCTATCACCATGAAGAAAGTTTGTTTCACATACATCATACAAGAAAAAAATAAAGAAGACTACAAGTGTGGCTGTCATTGGATTGACATGGTCTGTGTCTGACCGGGGTCTGTGTCTGACCGGGGTCTGTGTCTGACAGGGGTCTGTGTCTGACCGGGGTCTGTGTCTGACTGGGGTCTGTGTCTGACAGGGGTCTGTGTCTGACTGGGGTCTGTGTCTGACAGGGGTCTGTGTCTGACAGGGGTCTGTGTCTGACCGGGGTCTGTGTCTGACAGGGGTCTGTGTCTGACCGGGGTCTGTGTCTGACTGGGGTCTGTGTCTGACCGGGGTCTGTGTCTGACTGGGGTCTGTGTCTGACCGGGGTCTGTGTCTGACTGGGGTCTGTGTCTGACAGGGGTCTGTGTCTGACAGGGGTCTGTGTCTGACCGGGGTCTGTGTCTGACAGGGGTCTGTGTCTGACCGGGGTCTGTGTCTGACAGGGGTCTGTGTCTGACAGGGGTCTGTGTCTGACTGGGGTCTGTGTCTGACAGGGGTCTGTGTCTGACTGGGGTCTGTGTCTGACAGGGGTCTGTGTCTGACAGGGGTCTGTGTCTGACAGGGGTCTGTGTCTGACTGGGGTCTGTGTCTGACCGGGGTCTGTGTCTGACAGGGGTCTGTGTCTGACAGGGGTCTGTGTCTGACTGGGGACTGTGTCTTTCTGACAGGGGTCTGTGTCTGACCGGGGTCTGTGTCTGACAGGGGTCTGTGTCTGACCGGGGTCTGTGTCTGACTGGGGTCTGTGTCTGACAGGGGTCTGTGTCTGACCGGGGTCTGTGTCTGACAGGGGTCTGTGTCTGACAGGGGTCTGTGTCTGACTGGGGTCTGTGTCTGACAGGGGTCTGTGTCTGACTGGGGTCTGTGTCTGACAGGGGTCTGTGTCTGACCGGGGTCTGTGTCTGACTGGGGTCTGTGTCTGACAGGGGTCTGTGTCTGACTGGGGTCTGTGTCTGACAGGGGTCTGTGTCTGCCTGTTCAGCTGTACAACAGCTTTTAAAGTTTTAAAAAGTCAGAGACTTTATGGGGGCGCACCCCTAGTTTATTTTGGGTCTGAATTCGAGGCTGCACTCCCTCAAGTCTAGCAACGGTCTCCCCCAGGAAATACTGTCTAGTAATTCTGAACCAAAAAAACTATGGGAATGACGGATATCCCTCTAGTCATAAGAACAACAATTTCAATTTTTTTACCTGTCAAATTTAAGTATATTTTAGGGGAAAAGTCTTTTCCAGTCAAAAATGATGGGAAAAATTGGGCATGGGATTAAACCCAGCACCTCTAGATCAGACAGAAAATCCATTGAATTGTCAGAAAGAGAGCACTCTTAATAATCCAGCCAATTAATAATATAAAGAAGTGTCCAGCAGAGCAGTATCATGACTTTTGTAGTGTCACCAAAGGGTACTGAATTAACAGCTGAATTTCATAATACATACCCACAACTGTTCTACAAATTCCTCAGGTGTTGTATACCTGTTCTATAATTGTTCAACCCATAATGTTTGCCAGGTACACCTGTGTCCTAAACCACATTTAGACTTACAACACTGCCATTTGATAACTAAAGGTAAATCAACCATACTACAGACCTGATATACTGCCAGGGCTTCCATGTTCCCCGATCCTCAAACATGAGAATGTGACTACATGTACACTGTCAGGTAGGTAACCATGCAACCACTGACTGTCTACATTGCATGCTAAATGTGATCATAATATTCCTATATTTCACAGGGAGGAGATTTGTTTGATGCCATAGCCACAGCCACTAAGTACACAGAGAGAGATGCCAGTGGGATGGTCTACAACCTGGCCAGTGCCATGAAGTATCTGCACTCCCTAAGCATCGTACACAGGGATATCAAGCCAGAAAACCTACTGGTAATTTATGTTGATAATGTCAGATTTATTTTGATTCAGTCTCAACTTTCAGACAAGCCAATGTCCATTTTTTTCCAAAATGGTATGAAGATTGCTGCAAGATTTTAATCTTTAAATTTGCTTAAGATCAGAATACTGTAAATCACGATTTTTTTGCGGTACTGCAAACTTATCATTACCGCGAACAAATAATTCGCTGACCACCATGAACGTATAGTTCTGTGAACATGTCCATTTTTCTCAGACTGTGATCTTTTGCTACCACGAATTCGAACATAGAGGGATTTACAGTAATCATCATCGTGATTGGGGGCATTCAATGGAAGATGACTCAGATTGTATCTTCTATGAGTCATGACATTATGCTCCCTTTCCTACTTATACATGACTTATTTTTCAGGTGTGTGAGCATGAGGATGGGAGCAAGTCTTTGAAGCTTGGGGACTTTGGACTGGCCACTGTTGTCAAAGAGCCATTGTTCACTGTTTGCGGTACCCCGACATATGTGTCACCAGAAATCATTGCAGAGATCGGGTGAGATCTGCTTACTATCATAGATAGTCCATTTGCTCACACCACCAGAGAGTTTAAAGACAGACTCAAGCAGACGCCAGTGTTACATTGTATTTTCTTTATTGACACATATATAGAGATCAAAGTCACTTTTTGGCCAAACGAAATGGAAAACAAAGTTGCTAAGGTTATGAATTGACAAACAAGTATCCAGAAACACATTGTAAAAATGATTTTCATGATCAACCTAAGACTTCTCAAGAGCTCTCGCTTTGAATTGCATGGATTCAAAAAAATAGTGTCACATACAGAACCACAGAACAATTGCTTCTGCTTTTGACTATGCCTTTAACTGGTGATGCAAAGAAATGTGTTATAAAGTAGACTCTAGTCACTACACAGTGACTTTTTATCAGCACCAACATTGATTGATATTGTTGAAATAATGATTTTTTAACAAAACAGTGAATGAGCATGTACAAGATATTTTGAACGCAAATGACAGCTGTGTGCATTGGACAGGTTTTTTTTACCTTAAGTATGTAATCAGCATACTTGATGGCAACAAACATGACATAATGAGTAAGAAATCTGTCTCATGTTAGGGCATCCCTCTTCAAATGGAAATTAACATTGTGCCTGTTGTGTACTAGGTATGGCTTGAAGGTGGATGTTTGGGCAGCAGGAGTCATCACCTACATCCTCTTATGTGGATTCCCGCCGTTCAGAAGGTACATGTTAACAGCAGGGTTAGATACTTGTACACTACAGCCAAGAGTCCTATCTGTACAATTACAATTCTACACTGAACTGTGCAGGGTTCAAAATTTGCATTCATGCACTCTTGCTGCACAATTGGTGGTTATTAGAGATGCCAGGTTGCCCGTCATGCAAGTTATCATTTCTTTTCATACAAAGCAACTTTTTAAAAGTTTACAGTGGCCCAGCTTACGGCTTCTGAAATACATTGATTTTACACTAGGTCCCACCACGGCTAGCATGTGAGTGATACCTTTACAGGTGGCCTGGCTTACAGCTTCTAAAATAAACAGCCAGTGTTGACGGCAACCTGAAATATTGATGGGCCAGGTAGCTTTTAGCAATTAGGTTGATCAGTAAGCAACCTGAGCAAAAAGTATTTTGAACCCAGGGTGTCTTGGAATACCAGATGAGATGAGAGAGTTCTGCACATAGTAACAATTTTAAACATAACAATAATTGTAATTGGCTAGTTCTGTGGAACACGTTTGTTGTTTACAGGTGAATATTTCTGAACAGATTGTATATTTTTTCAGTGACACCAATGATCAAGAAGAGCTGTTTGACCAGATCCTGTCCGGAGAGGTCAGCTTCCCATCACCCTTTTGGGACGGCATCTCCGAGTCAGCCAAGGTCAGTGCAACTTGTTATCATGTGACATGGATCTACAAGGTGTCTCTTCGTGATTGCCAATGTGAAGGAGATTGATGTTATATTTTTACCAACATTTCATGGTTAGTTTGTTGGTAAGTGAGAACAACAAAACACAAATTAATCTAAAATAAAAAGGAAAAGGAAATTAAAAGTGAGAAATAAACTTTTATCAGTTTTGTTTACTAGACAGAGAACAATCCACACATTAGTTTCTGCAGATACAACTTGGTGCGTAATTGTTACATTTAATTTACTTGTGAGGCCACACCAATTTAATTTGTTGCTTCTCGGATTCGCCGCTTCATTTTTTTCTGATTTGCAAAAAAAAATAAAAAAATTCTGGTTCTGAATCAAGTCAAAAATGCTCATATTTTGCCTCCAACAGTTGAAGAAAGCCATTTTCTTATTAATTGTTACAGTTGTTACATCTACCAACGCAGTGGTTTGATTAAAAGTTCAAAATTCAATGTTTAAATTTTAACCCAGTCTTTTGTGTTGACTTCATGGCACCTATTCTAGCATTTGGGGCTATAATAGGATGGCCAGGCCTGTTTTTATTTTTATTTTTTTTCGCCCTGTCGCTTCATATTTTTTCTGAAAAAATCCGAGAAGCAACAAATAAAATTGGTGTGGCCTGATCTAGAAATGTACAAAATTTTATGTGTACTTATTGAATACACAATGTATTGTCGTACAATGTAGCTAATGTTTAGCTGTTGAAAGGCACTTAAAGTCTGGCTTACTGAGATGACATGAGATATTGAACAGAAGGTCATTAGACCCCAAGGTCATTAGACTTGCAAATTAAATGTATCCTGATTGAAGATTTGCTTTTACAGAAAACTTTTGGTACATGATGTACAAAGTGTACATGAAGCCCCTGTCACACAGTCAGAACCTTCCCCCAAACACAGGCCGACCAAGGTTGGCTGACGTTCGGGAGCAGTCTGACCAGAATTAGGCTACGCCTACTTTTCTAAATGAATCAATTCAAATTTTGACTTAAATTTCAGTCAGATTTCACCGTCAACCACGCCCTGACCTACTCCCGAAAACCTGATAACTCAACCACCAGTCAACCATGGCTGAACCTCCTGTCAACACCCAAAAGTTTTAAATATTTTGAAATATTTGGCTGGCACAGCCGAACAGTAGCCAACCTAACCGAACACCAGCTGACCCAGCCAACCCTGTTCCTGACCTACTCCTAACCGTGGTTGGGGGAGTTTGGCTAGTATTCGGGAGGCCATATTTGTGCCAGGGGCTTAAGGCATGGACAACATGTTGTAACAGGCTGGCTGTGTGTTTGTGCAGGAGCTGATCTCCAGCATGCTGCAGGTGGAGGCAGGGGAACGCTGTTCTGCAGCAGAAGTCCTGGAACACCCCTGGGTCGCTGTGAGTAGTGCTGCGTACCGGTTCGCTGGACTCAGTTCCGGACTTGTAAAAACGTTTAGGTTCAAGTCCAAAAAAAACTGAATGGCAGGAACCAGTTCCGGACTTGGTTGGAAAAAAAAACATGTCACATATCCCTTTTCATTCTAAACCACATAAAACCTTCCATAGATCGCAAAATCTGTGCTGCAAAATAAAGAAAACATTGCCATCGGGCATTGTCAAGTGTCTGCCTCCATGTTATGTGGCCACAGTTTCACCCAGACAACATTGCAAGGTTGCCAACATGCAATTTTGTATATACCGTGGGCTAACTGTGGGTTTAGGTCCGGACTTACAAGTCCGGAACTGAACCTAAACCTCTGGACTTGAATCCGGACCTGAACCTAAACATGGGTTTAGGTACACAGCACTAGCTGTGAGTGCTGCAACAAAATCTGCTTTAAAAAAAAAAATGAAATCCAACTCCTTCAGATAAGTAAAAATTGACTATTTTGTCCCTCATGAATGTTATTTGGGTCATAATCAAAACACAATGTATTGGAAGTTTTATTGTTTGTGATAATGTCATGGCAAATTAGTTTGCAAATTTAATAAATACTTAATATCATGGCAAATTAGTTTGCAAATTTAGTACATGATTTGGCAGGGACCCTTGTACAGAAAAGAATCCTTTAAAAAGCTGAAATAAAATTATTGTATGAAACAAGCCGCGATATAATTATGGAAAAACGTTTTAATTATGGACTCCCGCCCATAAATCCCAAACGCTTAACCCAACTGTCTTTATACTTTTTATGGTAACATATTAGGTGGTAATGAATAAGCGGAAAGCGTTGATGAGTCCCTTGGGAATAGTCAAATTATACATAATTATACTATAATTATGTATAATTATACATAACGATTTTGTCATTATACATAATTATACATAACCCATTTCTCCATTATACATAATTATACATAATGATTTTACCATTATACATAATTATACATAACCCTTTTTACCATTATACATAATTATATATAACACTTTGGACCATTATACATAACCCTTTGTACCATTATATATAATTATACATAACAATTATACATAATTATACATAATTATACATAACTATACATAATCTATATGACCATTATGTATATATAGAATACAACAACACTGGAGATCCTACCGTCGAGAGATCCTACCTGTGGTCAGGCTGGTAAAATGTACATCGGGAGATATGGAATACACTGCATGTGTTGTATACTATAATAGATTCTTTTGTGATTCTAGTTGTAAACTTTGAGAGTAAGACTTGCTTGGAGTAATTTGTCCAATATCACTTCCTAATTATTTAGTTATGACCTTGACTGCCATTCAATGACTACAGGACCTGGAATACAAGATCTCAGTACTGTTTACTGATCTCTGCAGGCTGAATGAAGTGAATTCAATCTCAATTTTGTCTGTCTTAAGTTGCCTGACCTACAAATACTCTATCTCAGCCTTAATTGACACTAAGGGCTGATTGGTGGTCTGACTTAAATGTATATTTAAAAAAATGATTTTTAAATAGTTAAAAGTATTTTGGGATTGAAATAAATTTTATAATCTTAAAATCGAGGAGGTTAAAGAGTGTCTCAAGGAGGTTAAAGAGTGTCTCAAGGAGGTTAAAGAGTGTCTCCTTGCTGAAATAGAAATCCCATTTCACAGCTTCTTTACATTAACAAAGAGAATTCTTTGCTACATTTTTATTTTTCCTAAATACTTAACATCTTTAATACATAACAATGAAGGAATTTCTGAAGGAGAATTTCTGCAGAAATTTTTGCCAGGGAAACCTAAATTCCTACATGCAGAAATTAAATATGTCCTGCAGACATATCTGCAGAAAATGTCCCTATATCTGGAACCATTCATTGCAGCAGGATATGAGTCTTGTTATGCATCAAAGCTTGTTTTACAACTCACTGTTAGGCCACAACAATTGCGAATTCATTTCTTGTTTCTCAATTGAAACAGTCCTGTTGACTGTATAGAATTGCAACATTACATCATATCAATGTATGCACTCAAGGTGGTCCTTTTTAGTTTAGTTTTTAGATGATCAATCGCTTGATTTTCGGTGTGAGAGTGTGTGTCTGTGTTTGTGTGAGTGTGTGTGTGTGTGTGTGAGTTTGTGTGTGTGTGTGTGAGTTTGTGTGTGTGTGTGTCTGTGTGAGAGTGTAAGTGTGTGTGGGTTTGTGTGTGAGTGTGAGTGTGTGTGTGTGCATAATTCATACACTGTAAGTTTCAGACTTTAGCCAATAACTCAGAAAATGCTTTAATTTACTACTCCTGTCCCCATCTGTAACTCTTTTACAACTTCATCTGACCAAGGAGGTTGTTCTACCTCTATTACCTGACTGGAGTCTCACTCTTGCTGCTTTGGAACTTGTTAATTGTATCACCATAATGTGATAATACCGTCCCCTCCCCATTCTCACCCATCTTTAGTATGTGTGCTTTGTGTATAGGTGATAACCAACCTCCACAATGGGTGCACTAATGGATGCAGTTATTTCATCAAAGCATGGAGGTAAAACCTCCTTGATCAAAGAAAAGAAAGATTAGGTCTAATTGGGTGAAAAGTATTTTATGATCACCATGCCTTTAGCAAGTTCCACCATAGGCCAAATCTCAGACCCCTTTGGTGGCAAGTCTGAGACACACATACTGTATTGGATACTGTGTAGTGCCACCAAGGAGGTTCAAAAATATACCTCCATGGTGCCACCAAAGGTGTAGTGCTTGGAGATCAATCATGGCCATCCAATTCTTTTGTAGTGCAATTCTGCTTTTTTTAGATTATTTTATAATGTTGAATGAAATTTGTTGTTACCTGGGGTAACATACTGTATAATATAATTTGTGTAATTATTCATAACTTTCGTATTATACTTATGAGCAATAGCACAGGGAGCCTTGTTTTCACTGCTTTTTCAATCATACCTGTTCACAACTCAATTATACTCTCAGTCTCACTGGTTTTATGATGGATGGCTCCCAACTAAAACATCCCCACAGGCTGACCAATTCACTACATTATCCAGACCTGTAATCTATTGTATCATATGCCACTGCCTTGCTACAAATGTACGTGTATGTAATTCTATTTTAATCAAATAAGATGCTTCCAAAGAAAGAAGGAGGCATTTGGGCAGATTACTGAAGGCCAAACAAGTACAGAAAAAGATTGCAGCTTGTCACCAGGGTTCATTACAATGTGACGCAGCATGCCGCAGCGGGAGTCATAGTCGGTGCGTGTAAAACTGAAAGTGTTCTAGGCGTTTGACAGGCACCCTACTACCAGTAATGTCCTTGGTATAATAAGCAAGGATCCTACTCGTTTCACTATTGTTATGCGGGTTCAAGTGAGGTCAGCTATTGTCCTACACATGCAAATGGTCACTGTTCAATTATCAAGTTGAACAAATTATCCCATAGGGAGTATTGCTGGGTGGGGTAGCCGCATGAATTATTTTGGCACTTGTACTGGGTAAAACCCCAAAAAGATATCCAATCATCAGATAACTTTATACAATTTTCTACCCCACAACTGCTTGGATATTATATTACTAGCCCTGGCCCTGGCATGTGAGGTCCACTACCAAAAGCTTGCATTGCAAGAAGAAAAATTGCAGAAGTTTAGAAACTTGAAAATTTGTGTGTGGAATGTTATAGTATTGAACACTTGTAATTATTTTCCCACATCTTTTTTACTATATTTACAATTTACCAAGGATATAATGTCCTTGGTCTAGATGCCAGGCTGTTTCCAGGGCTTAAAGTAGTAAATCTCCAAGCAAGGAGGCTATAACCTCCTTGCTCCAAGCATGGAGTTAAAATTTTAACTCCATGCTCCAAGCAATCCTACGGCAGCAACATAGACCAGGTAACCTCCTTGCATAAACCAAGGACATTATAATGTCCTTGCATAAACCAAGTATAATGTCCTTGCATAAACCAATGCATAAACACATCAGAACATATGTTGGAAATCAGTTGAATGGGCCATGTGGAAAAGAAAATACATGAAGTACCAAAAAAGTAGACCAATAAAGGCATATCCTGCCATGAACAGCCTGGTACTACCAGGTACTACCAGGCTGTTCATGGCAGGATGCCTTTATTGGTCTACTTTTTTTTGGTGGTAGAGTATCATTCCTGCATGGAGTTAGCCTGGATGCCAGACCCATAGCACACTAGGCCCAAAGTTCCTGGCACACAGGGAACTTTGGGCCTAGTGGAACCCTAGTGTGCTATGGGTCTGGCACCCAGGCTAGCATGGAGTTAGCTCCATGATTCCTGTAACTGTAAGTTGTTTCAAAGAGCCTTTTGGGGAAGGAGTCACACAAGCATGGGAACACTGTGGACTTAGCACCTTTGTTTATGGGGGCAATTGAATTGTTTTGCCCCATTTGAAAATCTTTTGTAAGATTATAAATGGACACTTCTCTGGCCATTGGATACTGTATTGCCACCATAGGATCTGCTTGGAGATTATGCAGCTGCTCATGGCCTTATCTTAGCATGATCTTAGCAAGGATTTGACTAACACAGTGGGTGGCCAGATCCTGTATTCAGCCAAGGAGGTTGAAGTGGAGACCTCCTTGATTCAGCCAATTCAGCTGATGTCTGGTGAGAATGTTCAAACATGAAGATGATAAAGAAAAATGATTCAGGATAGGATGATGGCAGACTTTATATTAGTACGTTGGCACATGTGAGGCTAAGCTCCACCAAAGAGAGATACAAATGTTGCAAATTGGACAGTCTAAAACACTGTAGTAAGCCGGACCCGACATCTGCTTGAAAATAATACTCACAGCCTCTCACAAAACATTGCTGTGAGAGAATCCTATTATGTAAATGCTGGAGATTGAACATAAACCCAGGGGTGGCCAGAAAAGCCTGTCAGAAATGGGACTCAGAACTGCACCATACTCAAGGAGTGATTGTTCACCACCCAGGGCAAGCTCCAGGCCTGGGGCAAGCCACCATCTGGGCGCCTGGAACAGCAGACTGAAGTAGCTGCAGGGGCAGTTAGGGCAAACTTCCCATACAAAAAAAGGAGAAACTGCTTGTTTTACATGTGGCAATCAGATTTTGAGACTTTTAGTCACAATGGAGAGACATAAGGAAAAAATCTGGCATGGTTTTGAAGCTGCTTTTGAAATGACTACATCATACTACCATTAGACTCCCCCTTCATATAAAATTTGGTATAGTCTGCAAATTTCCCAGGCCTGCCCCAGTGTCTTTCAGCTAAATGCTCCATGCTCGAGCTGTCAAATCAAGTCCCTGGTAAGATCAAAGAGGTATACAATTGTATCTAACCTCCTTCAGTCCTTGGTCAAATCAGAGGATCGCCTAATTTCGAAGCAGAGATTGCACAGAAAATCCTCCCAAGAAATTGAAGTTGAAGAATAAGTTGTTATAATTTAACACTGTGGGGTATATTAGCTGAGGCAAAACTTACATGTACATGTAGTTGCCAATTATTATGAATTAATCAATTGCAAGATTAAAGATGGTTTGTGCTCTGTTTCTGTCTGTATCAGGCTTTTGAAGAAAAAAGATTAACTACATCATAGTACATGAATGAATTCCCTTTTTAAAACGGCCGATTACACTCTACCGAAAAGGGCATGCGGCCCCCCTCCTAGTCCTACAAAGACAAGGAGGCCAGCTTCTCTCTGACAGGAAATTGATAGTGTTTGCTCATCAGAGCATGCAGTGCCTTCACTGCCTTGTTGTGGTTTGCCCTATCCCCCAAGGAAGCCCCTTAGCAACTGTTGCTAAGGAGTTTCCTCAGGGGACAGGACAGATGAAGGAGGCAGGCTTTACTGAGTCAAGGAGGTTCAATCTTTAACCTCCTTGACTGAGTGTACCATCACCACAAGCTTACATTTGCAAGGACTTCCACTAAGAAATTGTACAGGGTCAGCATTTACCTGGAAGGGATTGTCAAATGTATCAAATGGACTGCGCTATTGGGCAGCATTTCTCACACTTTCGATAAAACTCCTCTGGCATACAACCTGGGGAGCCTGGTAGTGGTAGGGTAAGTAGAAAAGAACAAAATGTAAACTTAGGTGGAATTTCCTTTTACACTCTGAGGGATGAGAATGACTCTAACAAGGATTTTGGAAGGATGCAGAAAGTAAATAATTGCAAATGGACCGTGTTTTCTTTCATTCTAATCCTTTCTTGTTCCTTTAATAGTAAGCTGAATCGCCTGAATCCAGTTGAGATAGAGGTTTAAAAGGATCCATGGTTTTCAGGCTCTACCCATACAGGCTGCCCCGATAATTTGTGTTGCCTCTGATAGTACTCCCCAAGGATAATTCATGTCAACTTGATAATTGGGCAGTGACGATTTGCATGTCTAAGAACAATAAATGACCTGAGACCTAAGTTTGAACCCACATAATAAAGGTCACACTGCAGAATATTTACTTTGAAATTTCCTACAGGATTGTCCTTGTGCACTCCTTGCTTATTATTAGGCTCATATAGCAGGACTTTGGCACCAAAATTGAAAATATTGTATGACAAAATAAATGTTTCCATCACATTTCAACTCTACAGTAAAAAATGACAGTGTTGACAGTGCAGTACTCCTGACCAAAATAAACATTTTTAAAGCCATTAGTACAGATTTGTATACAATTCCCTCCTTTTTAACATACAAAATTTGTAAATCTTCTTGCCATTAATTCAATATCATCTATTGTTTATAAAGTATAAATATGTCATTGATCAAGAAGGTTAGCCTTCTTGTATTGATCAACAAACTAAAAAGGCAACCTTTTATTGATGTAATGTTGCAATTTTAGACGTACAAATGCTTCATAACAACACTGAGCCAAACCCTACATCTGCTTTTGATGAATTGAAACTCCTTGCTCCAATCATGGAGTTAAAAGATCAATCAAGCTGTGTGTGTGTAAACACCACCACATTTTTTGGACAACATGTGGTCTAGAGTCAGGCTTCTTCAGCTACCAAAGATACAATGTATCTAGTCTCCACCAGACTCCTTTGCAGGCTGAATAAATAGTAGAAATCGGATGAGGGGAACATCATTTACCAGAGGAGTTGGCCGGCCATAGAGGGTCCATATCAGCCGATTTCTACTATTTATTCAGCCTGCAAAGGAGTCTGGTGGAGACATCAGCCAAGCTACCAGTACCATCTGTGCATGGTCCAACAGCAGAAGTGAGCTGGGACATCTTTGGCAATGCTATAAACTACCCATACAAAAAGTTAAAACTAAATCTTTTTACATTTGCCAATGGACTTTTTATACTTTTTAGTCACCAGGAAAGTCATTATGGAAAATCTGGTAGGATTTTGAATGTGTTTTTCAATTGACCACAAGATACTATTTCTAGCCTACCCCCCTCCAAGAAGTTGGTATTGTCATCAGATCTGGCTCAACTCAATCAGCTTGTCCCTCAGCCTGACTTCTGTAAAGAGGACAGTGAACTGTTTTAGAAAACAATCACTGTCATCACTGGGGCTGTTAGAATTATCAACCAAGAAATCATAGAACTATTAGAAAGTCCAATGGCACTGTTACAGTGCTATTTAAACAGAAAGCTGCACAATTTTTTTTTTGATACTGAAAGTGTGAATAACAAAGCTACTTAGATTATAGATACAAGATACAAGATGACTTTATTCGTTTTTATTCGCAATGCTGACACTGAATTACCTACCTAGGCTTGTCTTCAGACAAGGAAAATCTGAGATTTTATACCTCCGGGTTTTTAAATGTATGTTGTATATGTTGTACGGCTGATGTAGGTGGGTGTATGGTGAGGTAAGGAACATGACTGTTGATTGAATATTAAAAACGTCAGCTGGATAGTTACACCAGCAAGACCGTAGCATACACAACATCGTCATAAACCGTCAGTCAGACCGGTGGCCAGTGCTACCACCAACCGTAACATAACACTACCGTCAGACGGACGTTTCTAAAATCTGGAACAACTAATCTCCGACCCCGTTCCGAGCCTACGATCTGACTAAAACCTAATTTCTTTTTATCGGAACCACACACCCCTCTGTCAGACGCCTGATAAAAATGGACGCACCCCGCTATACCTTAAGGGACTGTACGATATTTAGCGGGGGGGGGAGGGCCGGTCGTCAGAGGGGGGAGGGCCTAGGTAAAAAATTTTGAGCTGGGGGGAGGGCCTAGGAAAAAATATTTTACCTGGGGGGAGGGCCTAGGAAAAAAATAAATTCCAAGATCCACGAATCTTTCCGACGTTTTGATAATTTCGAAAACGTAATCTCACATGTACTGTAGTGATTTGCCGGCCTTTGGAATCGGCAGAATGTTACGTTAAAATAGTACGCATCCCTATAATTCTAGTGGATTCGCCCAAATCTCCCACAACCCTCTGGGAAAGCTGGTAGTCGAGCCGGGCGCGAAGCCGAAATTCGACGTAGAAGCTCCTTGATACAACCAAACTAACTCGCGTTTCGTAGCGGTTTTCGTAACGATATCGATAAAAATGCAGCCAAGCCTCTTCTGAAGAGAACATTTAATTAATTTTCGCGGCATAACGCACCCTTTCCAGCCGCACAACGGTAGTTTTTTCTTGTTTAAAATCGTATATGCAAGGAGCTGAAGCTCCTTGGTATATGCGTCGTCGATAAAGATCCCGCCCCACGTTCCGCTCGAACTTCTCGGCGTGGATGTGGACGCATTAAACAAGGTATTTTGATTGAACTAAGGACTGTCACAACATTTATTTGCCTCTCTGAATGTCCTTCCAAAGTAAATTGAAAACAACCTGACAATATTGTTTTCCCGGTTGTGTAAATAGCACGTGGAAGAAGATCGTGGACGAAATATAGCCCGAAAAAGAGGAATAAACTTAGCTCGGTGTACCAGCAAAATTTACCCATTAAAATGCAGAAAATAGCGTTTTAGAGGGTTAAGATTTCAAAATTTTCCGGGGGGAGCATGCCCCCCAACCCCCCTAGCTTCGTGCCTGGTTCGTGCGGCGCGACGGCTCGCGCCTTCGGCGCTCCTGCCTGGTCCGTGCGGCGCGAGCGCTCGCGCCTTCGGCGCTCGAAAATCTGCCCCCTCCCCGTACGAAATTTCCTTTAGATAATTCACGCCGGGGGGAGGGCCTAGGAAAAAAAATTGAGCCGGGGGGGAGGGCCTAGGAAAAATTTTTTGACCTGGGGGGGAGGGCCTAGGAAAAAATTTTAAACCCTACCCCTGGACGACCGGCCCTCCCCCCCCGCTAAATATCGTACAGTCCCTAACAACAGCCAAGTAATTACCTCCATGACCATTTTCAGACAAAAAGGGGTGTCCAGGAGCCTCCAAAAGGTTTAATTTCCACGCCCGAAAACACATATACAACGGAAAAAAAGGAACGTGCCACAACTGCAGTCTAACAGCAAAACGTATACCGACTCCCACTAAAATCCGTCCACCCCACCGCGAGATATAGCTGCGAACATGAAAAAGTCGACCAGTCGCTCTACCCTTCCGCGGAAGGATACCTCCTTCCCCGGAGGTAAAAAGGGATGCCGAGATTGGCAGCTAATGTTGTTGTGCCCCATTTATAGTCTGACTACCATCCTATCAGCCTACTGGGGTTCCCAACTTCCCATACCTATAGGTCTTCCCAAAAAATTGCCTCTGTAGTGTATGCAGCAGGGAATCTCAGCAGGGAATACTTCATCCCAGGAGGGGGTTGCTTTGTGAAGAGGCTGGAGTAATCCTTGATAATTTCTCTACCAGACTACACTGGCTATTTATAGGAGAGCATTTGCCAGGGGAGTTTGACCACCTTGGGGTTTGACTGGCCAAGCAGTTCAGAGGCAGGGGTTCAGAGGGAGAAAACAACCTTGCGGAGGCCAGACTCCCTTGGCCAATTTTAATTTTTTTACTCTCTTTTTTTCCGAATTCTATGATCCGTATTCCCGTAGAAAGGCTTGGTGGAGGTTAGATAATTTTGCAAAGATCTAAAGAAAACATGACCATAAGAACATATTGCGTAAAGATAAAGTTGTAGTAGTACTTGTGTACAGGACAAGAAAGTGTGTAGATAATTTCTGACACTTGCCATAACAACATGGTCACACGAACAATGGACCAGTCCCACTATGATAATGGGATGAAGAGGATCACATACATAATGTCCTACCTGAGGGTAGACTCTGCACTTAACAGTTGTACTCTACTTCTACTTATGACAGTACATTTTTAATAGTTGTCTTGAAACCTGCTAGTAGTCTAGTTTCAAGCTAGCCTGGTTATCATGCTAGTTTCAAGCATGGGATAACACAGCACAGTGATCTTGAAATTTCATCTGTGTTCAGTTTAGAACTCATTCCTTGACAAAATTTGGTCCAATTTCTTATGTTGGAAACTACAGTTCAAACTTCATAATTATGGTGCTTGTTGGCTAGCTAGCTAGCCTGGGAGGAGGCAGAGACAGCTGCTGACAAAAAGAAGTTGAAGCTTGCTGCCTGATGTGCCATCAGGCACAGGAGGAACTAAGGTCTAAGGTCTAAGGCTAGCCTGGATGCCAGACCCATAGCACAATGGTACAAAGTACCCTCAGGCTGGTAATATCCAGTCAGTGTGCATACTGGATAAGTGTGTTATGGGTCTGGCATCGAGTCTATTACCCCACTCCATGATTCTACCCCTAGCCCACCCTGGGTCTAACCTAGGGGATGGTTTAAATAGCCTCCAGAGCTGTGTTTGTTTTGCCAGATTAACTATGGCCCTTGGGACAATGAGGGAAGCCATCCTGTAAGCATAGGGAGGGTGTGACAAATTGGTTCCCCTCCCACTAGATTAGCAGGCTATTGTGAATTATCTCTATCAAATTTTGCTGGACACTGTAGCTGCTGGTGCAGCAAAGTCTGTACTCTCTAGCAGACCAAGTTCCCTTGCATGATACTCTGTTTGGCCAGTTTCTACTCTTTTTCAGCTGCCTCCCCAAGCCTGGTACAGGTTACCCTCTACCCTCTCCACAGGAGACAGGGAGGGATTGAAAAATGCAAAGGAATCGAAGGTTTCTTTTTTATAGTCTCTGAAACTTAATATGTATGTAAAAATGCTTGATTAGAAAACTATGAGAATTTGGGACATCTGGAACATGCTATATGTTCATATGACAGACAGACAGACACACACACACACACACACACACACGGCCACGAAAACATAACCTTCTTGGCGAAGGTAAAAACGTTTGAGATAAATTTATCACATTCCAGGAGACAAAACTTTCCCATTTGTAACAAAAATCTGCAGGAACAAAAAGGCATCTACCCAGTTCACTGCTGCACATACCGGTACATTTATGCCGTCAGCATAATTATAGTTGTACCTGTCAATTGTGCTCTTGAGGACAAGGGTGTACTTGCTCTGGACATGTCTATATGTACCAGGAAAAACATGCAGGGAGATTTGGAAACACTTTGAATTGAGTTTTTCTTCATTTAGATATATTACAGCCTGCTTTCTTCTCAAAAAACAATTTCTTCTAGTCCTTGGAAGCATCTTATTTGTTCAAAATACATTTGTAGTAGTGCTTATAAACAACTTGTCAATAGCAAAGCAGTGGCATATGATACAATTTATTACTGGATAATGTAGTGAACCGTAGTTGGTCAGCTTGTTAACTGATTTTTTCAGTTTGGAGTCATCCATCATGTAAAACCAGAGTACAGTCAAACCTGCCCAGGCGACCACCTCTTCAACTCAACCACCTGGCCATCGCAACCGCTTTTTCTTGGATCCGAAAATTTTCCCCATTGACGCAAACATTAAGTGAACTTCCCAGTGTGGCCACCTGGCCAACACGACTGCCACGAGTTGGGTCTGCCCATGGTCCAATGATCTCCAATCCCTTCCCATGGCGACCGGACAACGGGGTCATAATTCTGTAAAGTTTTTAATCAGTGGGAACATCGATTCTCAAACTGACCAGTTTGTTTTGGGTTTCGACTGCCACATGATGTTTTCATTACTCAAATAATTTACTGTGCATGATTATTACAGCAGGTTTTTTAACGATTTAAGTACTGTACTACAGTTTGTATCATCCGTGGTGTCGCTGTACATACTGCACTGTACACTGCACATAGAAATCCATTAAATTGTGAATACATTCGCTTGGGGCTTACAGCCGGGAATATTCCGGTCGGTTGTCTTTCAAAGCGCTTGAAAATTTTGATACCGCTGTGCGTACTCAGAAAATTCCTACGTGATTGAATTTGATGAATCTCAAATATTCAAATACAGCTGTATTGCTTCATTTGCCAGCAACTGTGAAGTTTAGGACCTGGGAATCTTAAGATACCTGCCGTATTTGACATCAAAACACCTCGAATCGGAGACGATTAACTCTCAGTCATGTTGTGAGTCGGGATAATCGAGCCTCTTCAAGCAGACCACCTTGGTCCCAGCCCTCCCGCGAATCGGATCTCCCTCCGGCCTTCGGGCGATCCGACGCGCGGTCGGGCTGGTACCTCGGGCGATACGGAATACCCCGTGTTGTTGTATTCTATATATACACATGATGGTCATATAGATTATGTATAATTATGTATAATTATGTATAATTATGTATAATTGTTATGTATAATTATATATAATGGTACAAAGGGTTATGTATAATGGTCCAAAGTGTTATATATAATTATGTATAATGGTAAAAAGGGTTATGTATAATTATGTATAATGGTAAAATCATTATGTATAATTATGTATAATGGAGAAAAGGGTTATGTATAATTATGTATAATGACAAAATCGTTATGTATAATTATACATAATTATAGTATAATTATGTATAATTTGACTATTCCCAAGGGACTCATCAACGCTTTCCGCATATTCATTACCACCTAATATGTTACCATAAAAAGTATAAAGACAGTTGGGTTAAGCGTTTGGGATTTATGGGCGGGAGTCCATAATTAAAACGTTTTTCCATAATTATATCGCGGCTTGTTATGAACAGTTAAGAGCCTCAGGGTACAGTCATGTATTTTAACAAATATCCATTAAGTGCCATATTGATCACAGATAAAAAGTGAAATCAATGGCATGATTACTGTTGATTTGAGAATGGTTGAATAGAAAGAAAGAGGAGAAAAAAGAAAAACATTAAAAAAAGAACTTCTCAAGAAATCAGAAATTTCATACCTGACCGGGTGGTTTTTGTAAATTTATTGGCACAACCAAAGATTGAAATGGTCTGATGTACAAATGTACTACAATGGGCCTAGGACAGAAACCTTGCAGGCTGACAGGCAGGATGTGCATGAATCTAACTTGATGTGACATTAGGCCTAGGTAGCTACCATCAGTGACTTGCAGTAACTGTGTAGGTGGACCTTTCTGAGTGCAAAATGGCAGTTAAAAAATCTCCCCCTCCCTTCATCTCACTCTATACTGCATTCAAATACCTACACACAACAGACAAGAAAACACACCCACATATACTGTACACACACGCACAAACACACTGAAAACAAGAATTCAGAGACCTCATATCTCCATGAAATATGGTTTCCTCAACACAAATAACATATATTTGATGTGAAATCCAATCCTTTGGCAATGTTTCATTTCAACATGTTATCATAAATTATGCAAATGACCTTACATTAACATAATATATGCATGGAGTTGTTGACTATTAACTAACTTACACATGTCACAAGTATGAAATTCCCATCATTTACCACAGTAAGGAATCATAGAAGTTTCAGATTAATTATGCAAATGAGGTCCATATTTGCATAATTGGTATCTGTTGATATTCTACCTGCAATAGATTATACACATTACATGTATGAAAGTCCTATAATGTAAAACACTGGAATTACAGAATTTCCTCATTAATTATGCAAATTAAGTCCTCATTTGCATCTAATTATGTACATCTCTGTGTAAGCTACCTACATACCAAAAATCATGATAATACGTTGCTCCTTTCTGGACTTATCTGCTCTTAAAGATTTCTCCAAACCCCCTCCTGCAGTTCCAGCACAAGCTGGTAGGGGGACAAAACCCACACCACTTATTCCTGACAGGATAAGCTATCTGCCACCAAAAAATCAAGACCATAGCATGTTCAGGACAAAAGATACAAAAACCGGACGTTCTGCTGCAGTACCAAGGTCAGCCACCAGGAGGCCCAGATTTGACCTTGACCTTTGTCTTCCTAAGACCTACAGTACCTACATACCAAATATCATCACCATCCATAAAGGCGTTCTTAAGTTATGCTCACCTGTAATTGGCAGAAACTCACACACACAGACACACACACAGACACACACACACACACACAGACACAGACAGACAGACCCAAAACAATATCTCCATTTTTCATGGAGATAACAATACCTCCGTACCTGGAAGTAAATCCTTAAACTCCATAATGGAACTCATACATATTGCTCAGATTCTGATATGGCTTGAAGAAGACCATATTATTATAATTATTGTTTGTTTCCCTGTCCAGGATGATACTGCGTTAGACACAGACATGCAGCTGACAGTTTCCCGTAAACTCAGCAAACATTTCATGATGAAGCCCAAGTCCAACCTGAAGTCTGCAGGGATCAGTTTGTTGTCAGTAAGTCTTCCTTTGATATCAGTTGTCCTGTGAACTGGTTTGTCAGGCTACAGTAACTATTATTACTGTATAGTTACAGTATTTTATGTCTTTGTTTCTTATTAAGTGCTACCAGACTTTAACAGAATGTTTCAACAAATCTTTACTGCTCAATTGAAAGTCTAGCTCATTCTCCCTCAAAAGCTCAAGTTTGGAATATTAGCATTTTTTTCTAATCATGGGCTGTTGTTTTTGAACTTCAATTTTGAAATTTAAACTCTAAAAGGAATGGTCAACTGACACCAGCATCTCAGTTTACTAACCTAAGCTAAAGCTGTTTCAGTTTACTAAGCTGTTTCAGTTAGCAAACAAGCTCTCTATTTTCAACTGATCAGAGTTGCAAATCGAATTTTGAGACAGTCTCTTAACTTCCATATGGAAAGTCTTTCCTGTCATGGTTATCACACTGTCTGATAGATATATGTTGTACATTGTATATTGGTGTGTTGAACTTCTATGTGACAGGGTACAGCATTCTCAGACATAGATGTCCCTGATCTAAAGCCCAATATGGTCCTGTTTGTCATACACTATAATGGCCACAGAGATGTCTTTTTTGAAAAAAAAAAATTGGTACACCCTGATTATGATTCTTTGTTGCTATGAGCATTAGTTTCATTGCCATGGAAACCAACATTATCATCATCATCATTTAGGGTGGGTTGCCATTTTTCTTTCCAAGTTCTATCTAAAATCCATAATGGTATTTTTTCAAGTCTATGACTTTATACCCACATCCCTGATATCCAAAACATCACATTTGCATCTCAAAAGAAAGAAAAATTTGATGAAAGGTTGTGAACTGAAACTTCTGTTTTTCTGTCACCTAAAATGCCATCTCAACAAGGCTGGAAATTCTCTACAATGGTGGGGTTCATACCTGTACTGCTGCTCCTGTCACAGTTTGGTCTAACAAAATTTTCAGTACATTGAAGGTGGTAGACTGTTAACCATTGGTTTGTGCATGCTTAGCAAAGACAGTCATCACTGTGCTTTAGCCCTGGACAAGTAATAGGTATTATGTATAGGTGACCTGTCCTACGACATTACCTAATATAGTACGTATCTTAGGATTTTACAAGGCAAGGGTGATGGAGAATCAGGTCTTAATAGTTAATTGTATGTTTTCCTCTGCAGTCCACTGCTCTTGACAAACAGTCCAAGTACTTTCAGGGTCGCCGTGGACAGTATGTCGAGTCTCCTGGCTCCTCTACCAGTGGAGAGATGATGTTCTGATGCACCACCCGCCATGACAGATGTTCAGCCATAGGTGGTGACAATGTCCTTGGTCCAGTTCTTGCTCAGGTTAACTATGATATCACTATGGGCAGTCCATCGTATGGAATGCACTTATTCCCTGTAATTCTACGAATATGGGAATGTCTGTTTTTTTGTACTGAATGTTTGCATGATGATGTGTTGCAAAGTTGGATAAGCTTTTAGACAAAAGAAATAGCTATTTTGGCATCTCGGTGTCATACTTTCTACACTTCTCAGATTCCAGCTACAGAAGTATACATGTTTGTGGCAATATAAACCTAATGCAAAAACTTTGTAAAACTTCATTTCAGTCATTTTTCCATCGTTACTTTATCAATGGCATCATACTATTTTTGTTTTTTGTTTTTTTTTATTCTGTTTTTTTTACCCTTTACAATGGTACCCCTTATGTTCAGATTTATGAGACGACAACCAGGGCTGATTAATAATTGTATAATTATGAATTGTTGGCAAATAAAAAAATGCCAAAATTCGGCCGTGGGTTGCCATCTCTGTATGTTGTTGTGGGATTACATCATACTGCAAAATTAAATACCAGGTGTTGGGGTTTAGGGGCTGCATAGGCATGCTTCTGTCATTCGCTACTGAGTCTTCAAACAATTGTTTTTCTAATGGCCAGAGTGTAAAGTTGGCACTCTATGATGAGTTATTTGCAAATGTCAATAATAAAAAGAGAGTAAGTTGTGAGTTCATTGTGCACCGAAATTTGGCCCTTTTTACTAGCGACCCACCCTCGAAGTCAGACACGATGATGATTGTACAAATGCAGGAATGGTTACAAATGGGATATCATTATAAAGGAAAAAGACTCAATTGCAAATCGTAAGTACTGAGGTAACAAAAGTACTGAGAGATAGGTTTCTGCACTTTCCTTTTGCTACCCACTCACATAACCAATGCTGGTGTTCAAACCACAAAGTCATTATGTAAAATCATGATAATAAAGGGGATATCATTGTAAAGAGTACCAAACATGCTTTCCAATGATTATGATGCATTGAAATTGATAGAAAGACAGAAATGAAATTTTCAAACTTTTTGTGCCAGGTTTATTACAATGTAGTGCCTGCATTTTGATCATCGATGCTGATGATGTTACCGATTTATGCAATTTATGGAATTTTTCAAGTTACTAGTACCGGTGGTAGTACCGGTAGCTAATAGTATGAGAGCTGCATCAACAAGTCCACATGTATTCAATCATTATTCATATTTGATATTGTAGCGACAAAGAGCACAATCATGCAGTTTCTGTTGTATTTTTCTGTATAATTACTCTGATAAAAATTGGGGGGGGGGCACAGCGGCAAGTTCGGTTTTGTGTAGTTGCACGTTTACATTTCAATATAACAGTTTCAGTAATTTTATTAATCAAAAACCTTCCATTTTAAGCACCAGCACACACTATTAGGTTTTATTCATAGACTTTGGAACACAAGTATGTACACAGA
Source organism: Branchiostoma floridae x Branchiostoma japonicum (assembly GCA_013266295.2). Taxonomy (NCBI): domain Eukaryota; kingdom Metazoa; phylum Chordata; class Leptocardii; order Amphioxiformes; family Branchiostomatidae; genus Branchiostoma; species Branchiostoma floridae x Branchiostoma japonicum. The sequence goes on from CM023827.1 coordinate 17,162,593, forward strand.
AAGAACTGATGTGGCATTAAGTAGTACGTGATAGTGTCTGTGGGGTGTCAGGGCTTCTATGTTATGGGACAAAATCTGTGGCATATATTAGAGGTTGTGGAAATTGAATTATAACTCATGTGGATTGTGTTGTTCATGATCAGGTAAATATATTTAATTTTCTAATTTAGTGCAAACCTTGTTGCATTTTTGTCATGTACATATTTTGTGGAAATTTAATCTATACTTAATTTATATGACGAATTTACTTTTGTTTTGGGTATTTATCTTATTTTTATGGTGGAGACAATATTGAAGTTAGAAGATTTAATTCTTTATGAATTCTTAGAATTGTATCATGGTGTTGAGATAAAGCCTCTTGTTTTTTTATACTGTATGAAAGTGACCTGACATTAAAATTTGACAATGTGTGTAAGAAAAGTTGTAATGTAAGCTAGGAATTACTGTAAGCGGAGAGAAACAGAAAGTAGAGAGTGTGAGTCAATTAAGAAATTATGGAAGACCAGACACTATTCATTCATCAATTCTGATAGGACTGCATGTGTGTGTGACAAAATGCACCAACAGCAGTACATCTATAGCAAATAACACAAGTCTGGTTGTAATTTGCTGAAGACATTTCTGTTTTCCACTGATCTCAGTAGAAACACAATTGTAGAGTGACGGTGTAAACCACGATCAGTACATGAACCATCTTGTCAATGTTTATGAGAAGACAATTATTATGATCTACAAGTTGAATATGAAACCTTGATGAATCAACATTAATCAGAAATTGCTGGATAATGACTGTGGCAGAATTTACAAAAGACAGCCTACCAAGCACACATTTCTGACAGTGTTGCATCCCCCTCACTTGTACATGGATCAGGTGGAGTACATCTACATTTTGTTCCTTTTCAACCAATATTGATGGTACATGTAGATAAAAATAATGTTGTCTTTCCACAGTTATGTACATGTACTTGCAGAAAACCAATCATCAAAGTAACTGTGGAAAGACAACTTTTCCCCAGCATTGACATATCTAACTATTAGTATTTTGTACACATTTTGACAGTGTGATATGTTCACTATTATGACACATTCCATGTAACTACAACGTGTAGGAGGTGTGCTGCCACAAGGTAAGAGTGTCTGCCAGGGTTGTTAACCTTTATTTCGTTATGACTGCTTTCAGACCTCATGACACCAAAAAACATTTTCTGATTGTATTCAACAACAATGATATTATCAATGATGCATATATGAATTTCTGCCAAACATATACCTTTGATGGAACAGGTCAACGTTCACCATTTCTTCAGACTCGAGGGTTTTTTTCAAGGTAGTCCAATTTGCAGCCCACTGCAGCTTGAGAAACACATACTTTTGAAAAGCCATCGAAAGAAAATGTATATGTTGCAATTACATGTAATCTTGATGAAACTCTGTTTGCTTCTTAAAAGTATGTTTTTAGTACAGTTTGAGGTTCTGAACTGGTGACTACATTCGTTGTGACGTCAAATACTGAATCATGATTGGATTTCCTTGAAACAAAAACCTCAAGTATGAAGAAAGATTTTTTGTGCAACGTTCAATGACAGAAGGGTGACTTATTTGGTGTAAACCCCACATACCTGTCTGTTAATGAGAAAATACTGTCATTATTGTTGAATATGATCAGAAAATGTAATGTGTCGTACTTTGTATGTAAACATGTACATTTCACAGAAATTTCACCAGGCACTTATTGACCCCTATTCCAGCCAACATGTCGTCAAGGTAACTTGATGTAAATATGATGTATTCTGTGAGCACAACATGGTTCTTCCCCTTGTAAACTATGATTGAAACTGGACATGTTATATAAAGTGGTGTCAAATAGTCTGAAAAAACAATTGAATGCAACTTTTTTCATTTTCTTCCCATGAAAAGGACACAATTATGCCATGTGTGTACCTACAGGTCCATCTTGGTAAACTTGAGCAAATGCTCACTAACACAGACTTCCAAAAGTTGTGAACAACATTTGACAGAATAAAACTCTCAAAGACTAAAATGTAAAATCGTTTTAGTAATACCTGAAGTTGTAAGAAAATAGGAGAAGAAAAAAGTTTTGCATTCAAACTTGAGTTCAGTACATCAGCATTGCTGTATGATGATGATGAGCTAATTATGGACATGTAAGAAACAGAGGAACATGTAGGAGAGCATTTCAACAAAGACCCCCTTGACACACTTTTAGTTATTGTAGAAGACTGAAATTAGGTTGTCTGCCTAATTTCATACATTGTCTGAACAACTAGTAGTTTCTCTTTTACCGCTGCTAGAGTGGAGTTAGGCGTGAGTTAAATTCAGGAGTCACCAGTGTCCTAATACATGATGTCTTCATAGAATAAGTTTTCCTTAAACCAAGAGAACTGAACCTGTTTCATTATTTCAATACAAGATGCTTTTTAAATTTCTGACATAAAACTCTAGATTCCTGACACTTACTAGACTCCCTTATGTGTAGCTTTTAATGAAGAGGAAGAGTCCACCTATTTTGGAATTGTCGACTAGTTGCAAATCTCTGGTGTTTTAAGTGACCAATGCCCAGTTTTGTCAAATCTCATTATTCTGTTAGGTAAATACTACATACTCAAATATCACCAAAATCAGTCAGACTTACCAGGTTTCATGTCTTTTGTCTCTTACTTTCAATACTAAGTCTTTCAAAAACTGGAATATGTCATTGCAAAAAGACAAGATTCAGAAACATATTGGGAAGTGGGGTAAACTTCATGTTGTCCTTTTGATTTTGTGATTGACAGGGCTTCTCATTAGTCTCATTATTTTCTCTTGTGACCATAAAGCATTGTTTCCTGATTTTCTGTTTCAGTTTTGTTGTCTTTAGTTAATGGGAATATGTCTACAAAAACCTTTATTTGCCTGTTCAGGACAAGTGAAATGTACGTTATGCAGTTTCAGCAATAACTCAAAGTGTGTCAGGGGAAATCATGGTTGAACAGCCCTCGTACATGTACATGTATCCCTCGTACATGTACATGTAATAATATTATACAGGCTGTTGTGACACAATGAGGTAATGATGGGCTTATTTGCATGAGTGCTCTATGGATATAAGGAGACAGTACTGTTAGGTATGTATGTGCATCTAACATAACATAATAAACAAATGTGGACTTTGTGAATCATGCTTTGAAAGAAATTGTGATGCAATAAAGTGATAAGCTTCTGTAACTAAATAAGCGAGGTGTTCTCTGCTTGCTGCAAACTTTTGCTGTCCAGATGTGGATGAACTGTCCCAGAAGAGATCACATCTATTAGCCTGGTGTCCAGTGTATCGTGGTTGGGGCAGGCGGGGTGTAAAACATTAAAACAAGGGCTATGTTAACGGAAACACTGCAGTATGCTGTGTAAAAGTACATATTAAACAAGAATTCGGAGACCTCATATCTCCATGAAATATGGTTTCCTCAACACAAATTACATATTGATATGTAAAAGTAAAAATCCTTTGGCAATGTTTCATTTCAATATGGCATCATTATGCAAATGACCTATACATTAACATAATATATGCATAGTGATGTTAACCTTTAACTAACTTAACCCGTGTCACAACTATAAAATTCCCATCATTTACCACTAAGGAATCATAGAATTTTATACAATAATTATGCAAATTAGGTCATTATTTGCATAATTGGTATCTGTTGATTTTCCACCTGCCATAGGTTATACACATTACATGTATGAAAGTCCTACAATGTAAAACACTGAAATTACCGAATTTCCTCCTTAATTTATGCAAATGAAGTCTTCATTTGCATAATTTGTATTTCATTATATACATCTCTGTCGAAGCTACCTACATACCAAAAATTATGAAAATACGTTGTTCCTTTCTGGATTCATCCGCTTTGAAAGATTTCACAGGAAACTCCCCTGCAGTTCCAGAACAAGCTGCTAGGGGGACCAAACCATCACTTATTGCTGACAGAGCAAGTTATCTGTCACCAAGAAATCAAGACCATAGCATGTCCAGGACAAAAGATACAAAAACCGGAAGTTCAGCTGCAGTCTCCAGGAGGCCCATATTTGACCTTGACCTTCGTCTTTCTATGACCTAACAACATACCAAATATCATCACAATCTATCAATGTCTTCATAAGGTATGTTGACCACAAATATGCGGAAACACAGACACACAGACAGACAGACAGACAGACAGACAGACAGAAAACAATATCTTCATTTTTCATGGAGATAATGAAAATCAGTCGCCCAGTAGAATGTATTTTTAGCATCAATAAACAGGAGAATTTCAATACCTGATAACCGACTGTTCCACTCAAAGCCTATCGAAAATGAAGCAATTGTTTTTCGGCGTGTAAACACTTTGACAAAGTCATGATATAAAGTTTTCCGTAAAAAGCTGTAATTCCCAGTCGAGCCTTTCGAGTTTGCCCATCCCTAAAAGGCTCTTTCCTTTTGACCTATCAAGGGCGCATAACACAGTATTTATGGGCGAACCCCGTAGTCAAAAGTAGTACGGGTACAAAGTAGTGCGGTGCAATACTTGAAAAGGGTAGCTATTCCGTGCACAACTCTGCTGATTGTTAAATGAACACGTCAGGTTTGATACTACGTGAGTAATGGATGTCGATGTTTGCTCGGTCGGTCGGCTTTGCGCCATGATACCGTTACCGCCTTGTACAGTGCGCTGGCTACAGTTCAGATGACCTCCGCTAAGCGTCATACTTTGTATTTATACAAAAGGGGACCGTTTTAAACCTCCTTGTTTATACACGCATGTGCATGTGTGTGTGACGATGATACAGTTCCTTCTAGAGGATGTGGTTGGCCCTGAAAAGGGCCGGGGGTTTGTGCGGGGTTTCTGTGGTCTGCAATTTACTGAGCCTTGCTGGTCTTCTTTGGCAGAAGCACGGCGTGGATGTTTGGGAGGACGCCGCCCTGGGCAATGGTGACTCCGGAGAGGAGCTTGTTCAACTCCTCGTCGTTGCGGACGGCCAGTTGAAGGTGACGGGGGATGATTCTGGTCTTCTTGTTGTCGCGAGCAGCGTTTCCAGCCAGCTCCAGGATCTCGGCCGTCAGGTACTCCAGCACCGCCGCCAGGTAGACCGGTGCGCCGGCACCCACGCGCTCGGCATAGTTTCCCTTGCGCAAGAAGCGATGAACTCGGCCGACCGGGAACTGGAGCCCCGCACGGGAAGAACGGCTCTTGGCCTTAGCGCGTGCCTTGCCTCCTTTACCACGTCCAGACATCTTGTAGTAGTCGATTGATTAGCGTCAAGAAAGAATGAAAGAATGAAAAGACACCATCTTCTGCCCAACCAATTTATACCAAGCTGCTGGATTGACGGCTTCCGACAGCGAACCAATAGGGAGAGCTTACGGGCCGTGAGAAGTTCTACCACGTCCGCGCCTTGGACTAGACAATCCAACAATTTGCATTCTTCCCCGATATAAAGGCAAACCCGGCACGGGTGCAGTTATTCTTTGCTGTCTAAATCGCCAAGAACGCCGCCGCCATGCCGCCAAGTGGTAAAGCCGCCAAGAAAGCTGGCAAAGCCAGGCCCGCCGGAGACAAGAAGCGCGGAAGGAGGAGAAAGAGGAGGGAAACATTCGGCGTCTACATCTACAAAGTGCTGAAGCAGGTGCACCCCGACACCGGCGTCTCCAGCAAAGCCATGGGCATCATGAACTCCTTCGTCAACGACATTTTCGAGCGCATCGCCGCCGAGGCTTCTCGTCTGGCTCACTACAACAAGCGCTCCACTATCAGTAGCCGCGAGATTCAGACCGCCGTCCGACTCCTGCTACCGGGCGAGCTGGCCAAGCACGCCGTCAGCGAGGGCACCAAAGCCGTCACCAAGTACACCAGCTCCAAGTAAATCGACCGCCATGCTGTAGATATAACCCCGGCCTTTTTCAAGGCCACCCACATCCCCTCAAAAGAGCTGTATCAATCACACTTTCCACTCCGACAATGTTCACACCACTAACCTGCGACCGCAGCTACAAAACAATTCACCGACACGGCAATCCAGAGACTATGTCCTGTGTGGGCTGCCACGCACAACAACGGAAAGAAAAACAAATCAAGTGTATTCTGACGCAATAAAAGTCTGCACACGTTCTTTCTTATCGAACAAGGAGACTGCTTCCGTTGCCTTCTGGAACAAATGTCGCCTGTGACGTTCCTTAGAACAATGAATTGGTCGTCGCTCGGCGTTCTTTTCCAGTCAAATGTCCTAGACATACATACTAGTAAAGAGACAAAATGTTCTCACAACAATCAAACTTCTAGGCTGAATCATGGGTCCTAGTGTGCATGTGTGTGTGCGTGCATGTGTGTGTGTGTGTGTGTGTGTGTGTGTGTGTGTGTGTGCGTGTGCGTGCGTGCGTACTTTGCGTGTTTTCTTCTTGTCATTATTGATACATTTTTGTATTATCACCGCTCGCTGACTGTATCTCGCGGGCGAATTCTTCTTATTGCTTTGCTTTGCTTCGTTTCGTTTTGTTTTGCTACGCTTGATATTTTCCCGACGATGTTTGTCTTGTCACTGGGAAATCCTCCGCATGGCATTGTCCTGCTCGGGGTGCGGATGGCATCTTCCCATTGGCCAGTTGTGGTGGTGGCCAGGACTCCGCGCAGGTCCGCAGGGCGGTTATTAATGTGGCTCCGTCAGGTGAAGGCCCATTCATTCATTCTTCGTTCCTGATCGACAAGAGCATCGTATCTATCATGTCTGGACGCGGCAAGGGAGGCAAGGGGCTCGGGAAGGGAGGGGCCAAGCGTCACCGTAAGGTGCTCCGAGACAACATCCAGGGCATCACCAAGCCAGCCATCCGTCGTCTGGCCCGCCGTGGCGGCGTCAAGCGCATCTCAGGCCTCATCTACGAGGAGACCCGTGGCGTTCTCAAGGTCTTCCTGGAGAATGTCATCCGCGATGCGGTCACCTACACCGAGCACGCCAAGCGCAAGACGGTCACCGCCATGGACGTTGTCTACGCTCTCAAACGCCAAGGCCGCACCCTGTACGGCTTCGGTGGCTAAAGGATCAACTGACGGACTCATCACCACAAGAAACCCCGGCCCTTTTCAGGGCCACCCATCTATCCCAAAAAGAACTGTATTTTCTCACAACACGGTCCCACACACTTACACACCTGCCTCGAAAGATGGGCAAAAATAAAGAATTCAATGTCAACTCCAAGCCGGTCACGCAAGCACACAGCGGCAATAGTATAAACCAGAAGACCCACTATTAGGATGTAGTCTAATGTAGTCTAGATAGGGATGGACCGAGAGGGGTGGGTGGGAGCCGACCCGCAAATCCATTTGGTCTAGACGTATCAGAAGATATGAAAGCTTTGAAGGCTATATAAACTGTATGAGAACTAGTATGATGCTTGTATCTAAACAGTATATTATATACTTGAACAGAGTATTTCTTTGCCTGGTTATGTTTATTTGTTGTGAAGATGGGTGAACGTTTGGTTTCTGAGCTAAGCAAATGGTGCTTTCTTTGGCCGACGTTATCGCCGCAACAGATTTTCTTAGTGTACTTTGGGTGTGTTTGAGTCGTGGGTGTGCTTAGTGAAAAGACGGCAGATATCTCAACATGTAAGGGCCAATGAAGAGCCACCTCCGTCAGACTAGTAAGATGGACATGTCCTCTTGTGCACGAACCGAGCCAGTGTTATTTTTGATACCTGGAAAAGGAGAAATTTCACCGTGAAGTTCGAAAAGAAACACAAATTTGGCCGCGACGGACAATAAGACACAAGCAAGCTGTCGGGTTTCCGACCACGTCCGCACCATCGCTACTTCATGCCGCCTTGACAAGATGTCGGGTTCATTTGCACGTCGAACGCAGACAAGGCAAGCCGACATGTCCGCCCCAGCATCGTCCCCCAAGAAGGCTAGCAAGCCCAAGGCGGCGCCCAAGGCCCCCGCGGCTCACCCGCCAACTACCGTCATGATTACGGCGGCTGTAGAAGCACTCAAGGACCGCACCGGTTCTTCCGTGCCGGCCATCAAGAAGTACATCGCTGCCAACTACAAGTTCGACGTGGAGAAGAAGGCGCACTTCATCAAGCGCGCCCTGAAAGCCTTGGTGGAGAAGGGTACCCTCCTTCAGGTTAAAGGTACTGGGGCGTCGGGATCCTTCAAAATCAACGTGGCAGCCAAGAAAGCCGCAGAGAAGGCCGCCAAGAAAGCCGCCAAGAAGCCGGTCAAGAAACCTGCGGCTAAAAAGGCCACAAAACCCAAGGCCACCAAGCCGAAAAAGCCCAAGACCAAGAAGGCTACCACCCCCAAGAAGACCAAGAAGCCGGCCACCAAGAAGACCAAGAAATCTCCGTCCAAGAAACCTGCTGGCAAGAAACCCGCCAAGAAGACTCCGACAAAGAAGACCGTCAAGAAGGCAGCGTCCGCTAAGAAGGCACCCAAACCCAAGAAGAAGTGAAGACTTGGCCGTCGAATTTCCCGCAAACCCCGGCCCTTTTCAGGGCCACCCACATCCTTACGAAAGAGCTATGTCTGACACCTCAAAGTTACCCGTTCTCCACATGAATACGCAAAATCCCCTGAAAGAAAAATGATACACTAGCTAAGAAGATAATGAATAAATGAACTAAAGAAGGGAAGCCAAAGCACCCCCCCCCCCCACACACACACACACATGCAAAACGCACTGTCTTGAAAGGGCGAGCGAACCCACCCACAAACAGTCACATGCTATATAAACCGACAAATGTAAGTTCGCTGACGCAGGCTATGACTACGGAAGACGTTTTCTTTCTTTCTTGGCGACATTGTTTATTAGTATTGAACTTTACAACCGAGTAAAGATAGTCTTGTTACCGCGGTCAATCTTTCTAATAGGCGCGTGTGTACATTTGTGAAGCCAATAGCCGTTCTATAGCGTTCAAAAAGTTCACCCCTGCTACATTTTGCTGCGTGACCGTCCAAAAGTGCCGAGCTTGCTGCAAATATCGGATCCTGCAGCGGCGAAAACTGACCAATCACAATGTCAGATTCGGACCAGAAAACCAATCAGGCGGCAGGATGCCGGCCAATTGAAATCTACTGGCATCTAATTAGCGGGTGTTATAAATTCACTCTCCGTCGTACGTAGTCTTTCATTGTCTTGCACCTGAGCGTAGACGAAGTTCATCCGACATGGCACGTACCAAGCAGACCGCCCGTAAATCCACCGGTGGCAAGGCCCCCAGGAAGCAGCTGGCAACCAAGGCTGCCCGCAAGAGCGCCCCGGCAACTGGCGGCGTCAAGAAGCCTCACCGCTACAGGCCCGGCACCGTGGCCCTGAGAGAGATCCGCCGCTACCAGAAGTCGACGGAGCTGCTCATCCGCAAGCTGCCCTTCCAGCGCCTGGTGCGAGAGATCGCCCAAGACTTCAAGACTGACCTGCGCTTCCAGAGCTCGGCGGTCATGGCTCTACAGGAAGCCAGCGAGGCCTACCTGGTCGGTCTCTTCGAGGACACCAACCTGTGCGCCATCCACGCTAAGCGTGTCACCATCATGCCCAAGGACATTCAGCTCGCGCGCCGCATCCGAGGGGAGCGTGCATAAGAAGGATCCGAACAAAATTGACAACCCCGGCCCTTTTCAGGGCCACTCACATATCCCAGAAAGATCTACATCGCTCACGTTCAAACAAATCATTCTCCTTCCCCTTCCAGTGAATCTGAAACACAGTTGCACCAGAAGTAAAAGACTGCACTCACAATACATACAAACCAATCAACCGACAGGAGAAATACCAGCTATGTATATTTTATTTGCAAAATCACGCCCGAAGGCTAATCGCATGTACAGTGTATAAGAAGTAATTTAAAAGCAAAACAGTAGAGAGCATACAACTACTGCCTAGCCAGCATAGACAAACAATACCCTCGCCCACCATACATGAAATGGATGCGCCCTTCTGGCCCTGCAGAACACGCACTCCACGTGTCCATCCTCTCCGACTACACATATAATGTACAGATATGTCAGCTAGAATGAAACGGCAAAAGACGTAAGTCAGCGATGTAGCGGTCATTTCTTGTGTGATTGGGTAGCGGTCTTGCTAATGCACATCATGGTTGACGTTGCCTGTCAGTTATCATGGAAAGGGATGTACTTTATTACGACTAAATGGTACTCATGTGTAGTGAGGGGGGGGGGGGATATGTATTTATACACGCATGTGCATGTGTGTGTGACGATGATACAGTTCCTTCTAGAGGATGTGGTTGGCCCTGAAAAGGGCCGGGGGTTTGTGCGGGGTTTCTGTGGTCTGCAATTTACTGAGCCTTGCTGGTCTTCTTTGGCAGAAGCACGGCGTGGATGTTTGGGAGGACGCCGCCCTGGGCAATGGTGACTCCGGAGAGGAGCTTGTTCAACTCCTCGTCGTTGCGGACGGCCAGTTGAAGGTGACGGGGGATGATTCTGGTCTTCTTGTTGTCGCGAGCAGCGTTTCCAGCCAGCTCCAGGATCTCGGCCGTCAGGTACTCCAGCACCGCCGCCAGGTAGACCGGTGCGCCGGCACCCACGCGCTCGGCATAGTTTCCCTTGCGCAAGAAGCGATGAACTCGGCCGACCGGGAACTGGAGCCCCGCACGGGAAGAACGGCTCTTGGCCTTAGCGCGTGCCTTGCCTCCTTTACCACGTCCAGACATCTTGTAGTAGTCGATTGATTAGCGTCAAGAAAGAATGAAAGAATGAAAAGACACCATCTTCTGCCCAACCAATTTATACCAAGCTGCTGGATTGACGGCTTCCGACAGCGAACCAATAGGGAGAGCTTACGGGCCGTGAGAAGTTCTACCACGTCCGCGCCTTGGACTAGACAATCCAACAATTTGCATTCTTCCCCGATATAAAGGCAAACCCGGCACGGGTGCAGTTATTCTTTGCTGTCTAAATCGCCAAGAACGCCGCCGCCATGCCGCCAAGTGGTAAAGCCGCCAAGAAAGCTGGCAAAGCCAGGCCCGCCGGAGACAAGAAGCGCGGAAGGAGGAGAAAGAGGAGGGAAACATTCGGCGTCTACATCTACAAAGTGCTGAAGCAGGTGCACCCCGACACCGGCGTCTCCAGCAAAGCCATGGGCATCATGAACTCCTTCGTCAACGACATTTTCGAGCGCATCGCCGCCGAGGCTTCTCGTCTGGCTCACTACAACAAGCGCTCCACTATCAGTAGCCGCGAGATTCAGACCGCCGTCCGACTCCTGCTACCGGGCGAGCTGGCCAAGCACGCCGTCAGCGAGGGCACCAAAGCCGTCACCAAGTACACCAGCTCCAAGTAAATCGACCGCCATGCTGTAGATATAACCCCGGCCTTTTTCAAGGCCACCCACATCCCCTCAAAAGAGCTGTATCAATCACACTTTCCACTCCGACAATGTTCACACCACTAACCTGCGACCGCAGCTACAAAACAATTCACCGACACGGCAATCCAGAGACTATGTCCTGTGTGGGCTGCCACGCACAACAACGGAAAGAAAAACAAATCAAGTGTATTCTGACGCAATAAAAGTCTGCACACGTTCTTTCTTATCGAACAAGGAGACTGCTTCCGTTGCCTTCTGGAACAAATGTCGCCTGTGACGTTCCTTAGAACAATGAATTGGTCGTCGCTCGGCGTTCTTTTCCAGTCAAATGTCCTAGACATACATACTAGTAAAGAGACAAAATGTTCTCACAACAATCAAACTTCTAGGCTGAATCATGGGTCCTAGTGTGCATGTGTGTGTGCGTGCATGTGTGTGTGTGTGTGTGTGTGTGTGTGTGTGTGTGTGTGCGTGTGCGTGCGTGCGTACTTTGCGTGTTTTCTTCTTGTCATTATTGATACATTTTTGTATTATCACCGCTCGCTGACTGTATCTCGCGGGCGAATTCTTCTTATTGCTTTGCTTTGCTTCGTTTCGTTTTGTTTTGCTACGCTTGATATTTTCCCGACGATGTTTGTCTTGTCACTGGGAAATCCTCCGCATGGCATTGTCCTGCTCGGGGTGCGGATGGCATCTTCCCATTGGCCAGTTGTGGTGGTGGCCAGGACTCCGCGCAGGTCCGCAGGGCGGTTATTAATGTGGCTCCGTCAGGTGAAGGCCCATTCATTCATTCTTCGTTCCTGATCGACAAGAGCATCGTATCTATCATGTCTGGACGCGGCAAGGGAGGCAAGGGGCTCGGGAAGGGAGGGGCCAAGCGTCACCGTAAGGTGCTCCGAGACAACATCCAGGGCATCACCAAGCCAGCCATCCGTCGTCTGGCCCGCCGTGGCGGCGTCAAGCGCATCTCAGGCCTCATCTACGAGGAGACCCGTGGCGTTCTCAAGGTCTTCCTGGAGAATGTCATCCGCGATGCGGTCACCTACACCGAGCACGCCAAGCGCAAGACGGTCACCGCCATGGACGTTGTCTACGCTCTCAAACGCCAAGGCCGCACCCTGTACGGCTTCGGTGGCTAAAGGATCAACTGACGGACTCATCACCACAAGAAACCCCGGCCCTTTTCAGGGCCACCCATCTATCCCAAAAAGAACTGTATTTTCTCACAACACGGTCCCACACACTTACACACCTGCCTCGAAAGATGGGCAAAAATAAAGAATTCAATGTCAACTCCAAGCCGGTCACGCAAGCACACAGCGGCAATAGTATAAACCAGAAGACCCACTATTAGGATGTAGTCTAATGTAGTCTAGATAGGGATGGACCGAGAGGGGTGGGTGGGAGCCGACCCGCAAATCCATTTGGTCTAGACGTATCAGAAGATATGAAAGCTTTGAAGGCTATATAAACTGTATGAGAACTAGTATGATGCTTGTATCTAAAACAGTATATTATATACTTGAACAGAGTATTTCTTTGCCTGGTTATGTTTATTTGTTGTGAAGATGGGTGAACGTTTGGTTTCTGAGCTAAGCAAATGGTGCTTTCTTTGGCCGACGTTATCGCCGCAACAGATTTTCTTAGTGTACTTTGGGTGTGTTTGAGTCGTGGGTGTGCTTAGTGAAAAGACGGCAGATATCTCAACATGTAAGGGCCAATGAAGAGCCACCTCCGTCAGACTAGTAAGATGGACATGTCCTCTTGTGCACGAACCGAGCCAGTGTTATTTTTGATACCTGGAAAAGGAGAAATTTCACCGTGAAGTTCGAAAAGAAACACAAATTTGGCCGCGACGGACAATAAGACACAAGCAAGCTGTCGGGTTTCCGACCACGTCCGCACCATCGCTACTTCATGCCGCCTTGACAAGATGTCGGGTTCATTTGCACGTCGAACGCAGACAAGGCAAGCCGACATGTCCGCCCCAGCATCGTCCCCCAAGAAGGCTAGCAAGCCCAAGGCGGCGCCCAAGGCCCCCGCGGCTCACCCGCCAACTACCGTCATGATTACGGCGGCTGTAGAAGCACTCAAGGACCGCACCGGTTCTTCCGTGCCGGCCATCAAGAAGTACATCGCTGCCAACTACAAGTTCGACGTGGAGAAGAAGGCGCACTTCATCAAGCGCGCCCTGAAAGCCTTGGTGGAGAAGGGTACCCTCCTTCAGGTTAAAGGTACTGGGGCGTCGGGATCCTTCAAAATCAACGTGGCAGCCAAGAAAGCCGCAGAGAAGGCCGCCAAGAAAGCCGCCAAGAAGCCGGTCAAGAAACCTGCGGCTAAAAAGGCCACAAAACCCAAGGCCACCAAGCCGAAAAAGCCCAAGACCAAGAAGGCTACCACCCCCAAGAAGACCAAGAAGCCGGCCACCAAGAAGACCAAGAAATCTCCGTCCAAGAAACCTGCTGGCAAGAAACCCGCCAAGAAGACTCCGACAAAGAAGACCGTCAAGAAGGCAGCGTCCGCTAAGAAGGCACCCAAACCCAAGAAGAAGTGAAGACTTGGCCGTCGAATTTCCCGCAAACCCCGGCCCTTTTCAGGGCCACCCACATCCTTACGAAAGAGCTATGTCTGACACCTCAAAGTTACCCGTTCTCCACATGAATACGCAAAATCCCCTGAAAGAAAAATGATACACTAGCTAAGAAGATAATGAATAAATGAACTAAAGAAGGGAAGCCAAAGCACCCCCCCCCCCCACACACACACACACATGCAAAACGCACTGTCTTGAAAGGGCGAGCGAACCCACCCACAAACAGTCACATGCTATATAAACCGACAAATGTAAGTTCGCTGACGCAGGCTATGACTACGGAAGACGTTTTCTTTCTTTCTTGGCGACATTGTTTATTAGTATTGAACTTTACAACCGAGTAAAGATAGTCTTGTTACCGCGGTCAATCTTTCTAATAGGCGCGTGTGTACATTTGTGAAGCCAATAGCCGTTCTATAGCGTTCAAAAAGTTCACCCCTGCTACATTTTGCTGCGTGACCGTCCAAAAGTGCCGAGCTTGCTGCAAATATCGGATCCTGCAGCGGCGAAAACTGACCAATCACAATGTCAGATTCGGACCAGAAAACCAATCAGGCGGCAGGATGCCGGCCAATTGAAATCTACTGGCATCTAATTAGCGGGTGTTATAAATTCACTCTCCGTCGTACGTAGTCTTTCATTGTCTTGCACCTGAGCGTAGACGAAGTTCATCCGACATGGCACGTACCAAGCAGACCGCCCGTAAATCCACCGGTGGCAAGGCCCCCAGGAAGCAGCTGGCAACCAAGGCTGCCCGCAAGAGCGCCCCGGCAACTGGCGGCGTCAAGAAGCCTCACCGCTACAGGCCCGGCACCGTGGCCCTGAGAGAGATCCGCCGCTACCAGAAGTCGACGGAGCTGCTCATCCGCAAGCTGCCCTTCCAGCGCCTGGTGCGAGAGATCGCCCAAGACTTCAAGACTGACCTGCGCTTCCAGAGCTCGGCGGTCATGGCTCTACAGGAAGCCAGCGAGGCCTACCTGGTCGGTCTCTTCGAGGACACCAACCTGTGCGCCATCCACGCTAAGCGTGTCACCATCATGCCCAAGGACATTCAGCTCGCGCGCCGCATCCGAGGGGAGCGTGCATAAGAAGGATCCGAACAAAATTGACAACCCCGGCCCTTTTCAGGGCCACTCACATATCCCAGAAAGATCTACATCGCTCACGTTCAAACAAATCATTCTCCTTCCCCTTCCAGTGAATCTGAAACACAGTTGCACCAGAAGTAAAAGACTGCACTCACAATACATACAAACCAATCAACCGACAGGAGAAATACCAGCTATGTATATTTTATTTGCAAAATCACGCCCGAAGGCTAATCGCATGTACAGTGTATAAGAAGTAATTTAAAAGCAAAACAGTAGAGAGCATACAACTACTGCCTAGCCAGCATAGACAAACAATACCCTCGCCCACCATACATGAAATGGATGCGCCCTTCTGGCCCTGCAGAACACGCACTCCACGTGTCCATCCTCTCCGACTACACATATAATGTACAGATATGTCAGCTAGAATGAAACGGCAAAAGACGTAAGTCAGCGATGTAGCGGTCATTTCTTGTGTGATTGGGTAGCGGTCTTGCTAATGCACATCATGGTTGACGTTGCCTGTCAGTTATCATGGAAAGGGATGTACTTTATTACGACTAAATGGTACTCATGTGTAGTGAGGGGGGGGGGGATATGTATTTATACACGCATGTGCATGTGTGTGTGACGATGATACAGTTCCTTCTAGAGGATGTGGTTGGCCCTGAAAAGGGCCGGGGGTTTGTGCGGGGTTTCTGTGGTCTGCAATTTACTGAGCCTTGCTGGTCTTCTTTGGCAGAAGCACGGCGTGGATGTTTGGGAGGACGCCGCCCTGGGCAATGGTGACTCCGGAGAGGAGCTTGTTCAACTCCTCGTCGTTGCGGACGGCCAGTTGAAGGTGACGGGGGATGATTCTGGTCTTCTTGTTGTCGCGAGCAGCGTTTCCAGCCAGCTCCAGGATCTCGGCCGTCAGGTACTCCAGCACCGCCGCCAGGTAGACCGGTGCGCCGGCACCCACGCGCTCGGCATAGTTTCCCTTGCGCAAGAAGCGATGAACTCGGCCGACCGGGAACTGGAGCCCCGCACGGGAAGAACGGCTCTTGGCCTTAGCGCGTGCCTTGCCTCCTTTACCACGTCCAGACATCTTGTAGTAGTCGATTGATTAGCGTCAAGAAAGAATGAAAGAATGAAAAGACACCATCTTCTGCCCAACCAATTTATACCAAGCTGCTGGATTGACGGCTTCCGACAGCGAACCAATAGGGAGAGCTTACGGGCCGTGAGAAGTTCTACCACGTCCGCGCCTTGGACTAGACAATCCAACAATTTGCATTCTTCCCCGATATAAAGGCAAACCCGGCACGGGTGCAGTTATTCTTTGCTGTCTAAATCGCCAAGAACGCCGCCGCCATGCCGCCAAGTGGTAAAGCCGCCAAGAAAGCTGGCAAAGCCAGGCCCGCCGGAGACAAGAAGCGCGGAAGGAGGAGAAAGAGGAGGGAAACATTCGGCGTCTACATCTACAAAGTGCTGAAGCAGGTGCACCCCGACACCGGCGTCTCCAGCAAAGCCATGGGCATCATGAACTCCTTCGTCAACGACATTTTCGAGCGCATCGCCGCCGAGGCTTCTCGTCTGGCTCACTACAACAAGCGCTCCACTATCAGTAGCCGCGAGATTCAGACCGCCGTCCGACTCCTGCTACCGGGCGAGCTGGCCAAGCACGCCGTCAGCGAGGGCACCAAAGCCGTCACCAAGTACACCAGCTCCAAGTAAATCGACCGCCATGCTGTAGATATAACCCCGGCCTTTTTCAAGGCCACCCACATCCCCTCAAAAGAGCTGTATCAATCACACTTTCCACTCCGACAATGTTCACACCACTAACCTGCGACCGCAGCTACAAAACAATTCACCGACACGGCAATCCAGAGACTATGTCCTGTGTGGGCTGCCACGCACAACAACGGAAAGAAAAACAAATCAAGTGTATTCTGACGCAATAAAAGTCTGCACACGTTCTTTCTTATCGAACAAGGAGACTGCTTCCGTTGCCTTCTGGAACAAATGTCGCCTGTGACGTTCCTTAGAACAATGAATTGGTCGTCGCTCGGCGTTCTTTTCCAGTCAAATGTCCTAGACATACATACTAGTAAAGAGACAAAATGTTCTCACAACAATCAAACTTCTAGGCTGAATCATGGGTCCTAGTGTGCATGTGTGTGTGCGTGCATGTGTGTGTGTGTGTGTGTGTGTGTGTGTGTGTGTGTGTGCGTGTGCGTGCGTGCGTACTTTGCGTGTTTTCTTCTTGTCATTATTGATACATTTTTGTATTATCACCGCTCGCTGACTGTATCTCGCGGGCGAATTCTTCTTATTGCTTTGCTTTGCTTCGTTTCGTTTTGTTTTGCTACGCTTGATATTTTCCCGACGATGTTTGTCTTGTCACTGGGAAATCCTCCGCATGGCATTGTCCTGCTCGGGGTGCGGATGGCATCTTCCCATTGGCCAGTTGTGGTGGTGGCCAGGACTCCGCGCAGGTCCGCAGGGCGGTTATTAATGTGGCTCCGTCAGGTGAAGGCCCATTCATTCATTCTTCGTTCCTGATCGACAAGAGCATCGTATCTATCATGTCTGGACGCGGCAAGGGAGGCAAGGGGCTCGGGAAGGGAGGGGCCAAGCGTCACCGTAAGGTGCTCCGAGACAACATCCAGGGCATCACCAAGCCAGCCATCCGTCGTCTGGCCCGCCGTGGCGGCGTCAAGCGCATCTCAGGCCTCATCTACGAGGAGACCCGTGGCGTTCTCAAGGTCTTCCTGGAGAATGTCATCCGCGATGCGGTCACCTACACCGAGCACGCCAAGCGCAAGACGGTCACCGCCATGGACGTTGTCTACGCTCTCAAACGCCAAGGCCGCACCCTGTACGGCTTCGGTGGCTAAAGGATCAACTGACGGACTCATCACCACAAGAAACCCCGGCCCTTTTCAGGGCCACCCATCTATCCCAAAAAGAACTGTATTTTCTCACAACACGGTCCCACACACTTACACACCTGCCTCGAAAGATGGGCAAAAATAAAGAATTCAATGTCAACTCCAAGCCGGTCACGCAAGCACACAGCGGCAATAGTATAAACCAGAAGACCCACTATTAGGATGTAGTCTAATGTAGTCTAGATAGGGATGGACCGAGAGGGGTGGGTGGGAGCCGACCCGCAAATCCATTTGGTCTAGACGTATCAGAAGATATGAAAGCTTTGAAGGCTATATAAACTGTATGAGAACTAGTATGATGCTTGTATCTAAAACAGTATATTATATACTTGAACAGAGTATTTCTTTGCCTGGTTATGTTTATTTGTTGTGAAGATGGGTGAACGTTTGGTTTCTGAGCTAAGCAAATGGTGCTTTCTTTGGCCGACGTTATCGCCGCAACAGATTTTCTTAGTGTACTTTGGGTGTGTTTGAGTCGTGGGTGTGCTTAGTGAAAAGACGGCAGATATCTCAACATGTAAGGGCCAATGAAGAGCCACCTCCGTCAGACTAGTAAGATGGACATGTCCTCTTGTGCACGAACCGAGCCAGTGTTATTTTTGATACCTGGAAAAGGAGAAATTTCACCGTGAAGTTCGAAAAGAAACACAAATTTGGCCGCGACGGACAATAAGACACAAGCAAGCTGTCGGGTTTCCGACCACGTCCGCACCATCGCTACTTCATGCCGCCTTGACAAGATGTCGGGTTCATTTGCACGTCGAACGCAGACAAGGCAAGCCGACATGTCCGCCCCAGCATCGTCCCCCAAGAAGGCTAGCAAGCCCAAGGCGGCGCCCAAGGCCCCCGCGGCTCACCCGCCAACTACCGTCATGATTACGGCGGCTGTAGAAGCACTCAAGGACCGCACCGGTTCTTCCGTGCCGGCCATCAAGAAGTACATCGCTGCCAACTACAAGTTCGACGTGGAGAAGAAGGCGCACTTCATCAAGCGCGCCCTGAAAGCCTTGGTGGAGAAGGGTACCCTCCTTCAGGTTAAAGGTACTGGGGCGTCGGGATCCTTCAAAATCAACGTGGCAGCCAAGAAAGCCGCAGAGAAGGCCGCCAAGAAAGCCGCCAAGAAGCCGGTCAAGAAACCTGCGGCTAAAAAGGCCACAAAACCCAAGGCCACCAAGCCGAAAAAGCCCAAGACCAAGAAGGCTACCACCCCCAAGAAGACCAAGAAGCCGGCCACCAAGAAGACCAAGAAATCTCCGTCCAAGAAACCTGCTGGCAAGAAACCCGCCAAGAAGACTCCGACAAAGAAGACCGTCAAGAAGGCAGCGTCCGCTAAGAAGGCACCCAAACCCAAGAAGAAGTGAAGACTTGGCCGTCGAATTTCCCGCAAACCCCGGCCCTTTTCAGGGCCACCCACATCCTTACGAAAGAGCTATGTCTGACACCTCAAAGTTACCCGTTCTCCACATGAATACGCAAAATCCCCTGAAAGAAAAATGATACACTAGCTAAGAAGATAATGAATAAATGAACTAAAGAAGGGAAGCCAAAGCACCCCCCCCCCCCCCACACACACACACACATGCAAAACGCACTGTCTTGAAAGGGCGAGCGAACCCACCCACAAACAGTCACATGCTATATAAACCGACAAATGTAAGTTCGCTGACGCAGGCTATGACTACGGAAGACGTTTTCTTTCTTTCTTGGCGACATTGTTTATTAGTATTGAACTTTACAACCGAGTAAAGATAGTCTTGTTACCGCGGTCAATCTTTCTAATAGGCGCGTGTGTACATTTGTGAAGCCAATAGCCGTTCTATAGCGTTCAAAAAGTTCACCCCTGCTACATTTTGCTGCGTGACCGTCCAAAAGTGCCGAGCTTGCTGCAAATATCGGATCCTGCAGCGGCGAAAACTGACCAATCACAATGTCAGATTCGGACCAGAAAACCAATCAGGCGGCAGGATGCCGGCCAATTGAAATCTACTGGCATCTAATTAGCGGGTGTTATAAATTCACTCTCCGTCGTACGTAGTCTTTCATTGTCTTGCACCTGAGCGTAGACGAAGTTCATCCGACATGGCACGTACCAAGCAGACCGCCCGTAATCCACCGGTGGCAAGGCCCCCAGGAAGCAGCTGGCAACCAAGGCTGCCCGCAAGAGCGCCCCGGCAACTGGCGGCGTCAAGAAGCCTCACCGCTACAGGCCCGGCACCGTGGCCCTGAGAGAGATCCGCCGCTACCAGAAGTCGACGGAGCTGCTCATCCGCAAGCTGCCCTTCCAGCGCCTGGTGCGAGAGATCGCCCAAGACTTCAAGACTGACCTGCGCTTCCAGAGCTCGGCGGTCATGGCTCTACAGGAAGCCAGCGAGGCCTACCTGGTCGGTCTCTTCGAGGACACCAACCTGTGCGCCATCCACGCTAAGCGTGTCACCATCATGCCCAAGGACATTCAGCTCGCGCGCCGCATCCGAGGGGAGCGTGCATAAGAAGGATCCGAACAAAATTGACAACCCCGGCCCTTTTCAGGGCCACTCACATATCCCAGAAAGATCTACATCGCTCACGTTCAAACAAATCATTCTCCTTCCCCTTCCAGTGAATCTGAAACACAGTTGCACCAGAAGTAAAAGACTGCACTCACAATACATACAAACCAATCAACCGACAGGAGAAATACCAGCTATGTATATTTTATTTGCAAAATCACGCCCGAAGGCTAATCGCATGTACAGTGTATAAGAAGTAATTTAAAAGCAAAACAGTAGAGAGCATACAACTACTGCCTAGCCAGCATAGACAAACAATACCCTCGCCCACCATACATGAAATGGATGCGCCCTTCTGGCCCTGCAGAACACGCACTCCACGTGTCCATCCTCTCCGACTACACATATAATGTACAGATATGTCAGCTAGAATGAAACGGCAAAAGACGTAAGTCAGCGATGTAGCGGTCATTTCTTGTGTGATTGGGTAGCGGTCTTGCTAATGCACATCATGGTTGACGTTGCCTGTCAGTTATCATGGAAAGGGATGTACTTTATTACGACTAAATGGTACTCATGTGTAGTGAGGGGGGGGATATGTATTTATACACGCATGTGCATGTGTGTGTGACGATGATACAGTTCCTTCTAGAGGATGTGGTTGGCCCTGAAAAGGGCCGGGGGTTTGTGCGGGGTTTCTGTGGTCTGCAATTTACTGAGCCTTGCTGGTCTTCTTTGGCAGAAGCACGGCGTGGATGTTTGGGAGGACGCCGCCCTGGGCAATGGTGACTCCGGAGAGGAGCTTGTTCAACTCCTCGTCGTTGCGGACGGCCAGTTGAAGGTGACGGGGGATGATTCTGGTCTTCTTGTTGTCGCGAGCAGCGTTTCCAGCCAGCTCCAGGATCTCGGCCGTCAGGTACTCCAGCACCGCCGCCAGGTAGACCGGTGCGCCGGCACCCACGCGCTCGGCATAGTTTCCCTTGCGCAAGAAGCGATGAACTCGGCCGACCGGGAACTGGAGCCCCGCACGGGAAGAACGGCTCTTGGCCTTAGCGCGTGCCTTGCCTCCTTTACCACGTCCAGACATCTTGTAGTAGTCGATTGATTAGCGTCAAGAAAGAATGAAAGAATGAAAAGACACCATCTTCTGCCCAACCAATTTATACCAAGCTGCTGGATTGACGGCTTCCGACAGCGAACCAATAGGGAGAGCTTACGGGCCGTGAGAAGTTCTACCACGTCCGCGCCTTGGACTAGACAATCCAACAATTTGCATTCTTCCCCGATATAAAGGCAAACCCGGCACGGGTGCAGTTATTCTTTGCTGTCTAAATCGCCAAGAACGCCGCCGCCATGCCGCCAAGTGGTAAAGCCGCCAAGAAAGCTGGCAAAGCCAGGCCCGCCGGAGACAAGAAGCGCGGAAGGAGGAGAAAGAGGAGGGAAACATTCGGCGTCTACATCTACAAAGTGCTGAAGCAGGTGCACCCCGACACCGGCGTCTCCAGCAAAGCCATGGGCATCATGAACTCCTTCGTCAACGACATTTTCGAGCGCATCGCCGCCGAGGCTTCTCGTCTGGCTCACTACAACAAGCGCTCCACTATCAGTAGCCGCGAGATTCAGACCGCCGTCCGACTCCTGCTACCGGGCGAGCTGGCCAAGCACGCCGTCAGCGAGGGCACCAAAGCCGTCACCAAGTACACCAGCTCCAAGTAAATCGACCGCCATGCTGTAGATATAACCCCGGCCTTTTTCAAGGCCACCCACATCCCCTCAAAAGAGCTGTATCAATCACACTTTCCACTCCGACAATGTTCACACCACTAACCTGCGACCGCAGCTACAAAACAATTCACCGACACGGCAATCCAGAGACTATGTCCTGTGTGGGCTGCCACGCACAACAACGGAAAGAAAAACAAATCAAGTGTATTCTGACGCAATAAAAGTCTGCACACGTTCTTTCTTATCGAACAAGGAGACTGCTTCCGTTGCCTTCTGGAACAAATGTCGCCTGTGACGTTCCTTAGAACAATGAATTGGTCGTCGCTCGGCGTTCTTTTCCAGTCAAATGTCCTAGACATACATACTAGTAAAGAGACAAAATGTTCTCACAACAATCAAACTTCTAGGCTGAATCATGGGTCCTAGTGTGCATGTGTGTGTGCGTGCATGTGTGTGTGTGTGTGTGTGTGTGTGTGTGTGTGCGTGTGCGTGCGTGCGTACTTTGCGTGTTTTCTTCTTGTCATTATTGATACATTTTTGTATTATCACCGCTCGCTGACTGTATCTCGCGGGCGAATTCTTCTTATTGCTTTGCTTTGCTTCGTTTCGTTTTGTTTTGCTACGCTTGATATTTTCCCGACGATGTTTGTCTTGTCACTGGGAAATCCTCCGCATGGCATTGTCCTGCTCGGGGTGCGGATGGCATCTTCCCATTGGCCAGTTGTGGTGGTGGCCAGGACTCCGCGCAGGTCCGCAGGGCGGTTATTAATGTGGCTCCGTCAGGTGAAGGCCCATTCATTCATTCTTCGTTCCTGATCGACAAGAGCATCGTATCTATCATGTCTGGACGCGGCAAGGGAGGCAAGGGGCTCGGGAAGGGAGGGGCCAAGCGTCACCGTAAGGTGCTCCGAGACAACATCCAGGGCATCACCAAGCCAGCCATCCGTCGTCTGGCCCGCCGTGGCGGCGTCAAGCGCATCTCAGGCCTCATCTACGAGGAGACCCGTGGCGTTCTCAAGGTCTCCTGGAGAATGTCATCCGCGATGCGGTCACCTACACCGAGCACGCCAAGCGCAAGACGGTCACCGCCATGGACGTTGTCTACGCTCTCAAACGCCAAGGCCGCACCCTGTACGGCTTCGGTGGCTAAAGGATCAACTGACGGACTCATCACCACAAGAAACCCCGGCCCTTTTCAGGGCCACCCATCTATCCCAAAAAGAACTGTATTTTCTCACAACACGGTCCCACACACTTACACACCTGCCTCGAAAGATGGGCAAAAATAAAGAATTCAATGTCAACTCCAAGCCGGTCACGCAAGCACACAGCGGCAATAGTATAAACCAGAAGACCCACTATTAGGATGTAGTCTAATGTAGTCTAGATAGGGATGGACCGAGAGGGGTGGGTGGGAGCCGACCCGCAAATCCATTTGGTCTAGACGTATCAGAAGATATGAAAGCTTTGAAGGCTATATAAACTGTATGAGAACTAGTATGATGCTTGTATCTAAAACAGTATATTATATACTTGAACAGAGTATTTCTTTGCCTGGTTATGTTTATTGTTGTGAAGATGGGTGAACGTTTGGTTTCTGAGCTAAGCAAATGGTGCTTTCTTTGGCCGACGTTATCGCCGCAACAGATTTTCTTAGTGTACTTTGGGTGTGTTTGAGTCGTGGGTGTGCTTAGTGAAAAGACGGCAGATATCTCACATGTAAGGGCCAATGAAGAGCCACCTCCGTCAGACTAGTAAGATGGACATGTCCTCTTGTGCACGAACCGAGCCAGTGTTATTTTTGATACCTGGAAAAGGAGAAATTTCACCGTGAAGTTCGAAAAGAAACACAAATTTGGCCGCGACGGACAATAAGACACAAGCAAGCTGTCGGGTTTCCGACCACGTCCGCACCATCGCTACTTCATGCCGCCTTGACAAGATGTCGGGTTCATTTGCACGTCGAACGCAGACAAGGCAAGCCGACATGTCCGCCCCAGCATCGTCCCCCAAGAAGGCTAGCAAGCCCAAGGCGGCGCCCAAGGCCCCCGCGGCTCACCCGCCAACTACCGTCATGATTACGGCGGCTGTAGAAGCACTCAAGGACCGCACCGGTTCTTCCGTGCCGGCCATCAAGAAGTACATCGCTGCCAACTACAAGTTCGACGTGGAGAAGAAGGCGCACTTCATCAAGCGCGCCCTGAAAGCCTTGGTGGAGAAGGGTACCCTCCTTCAGGTTAAAGGTACTGGGGCGTCGGGATCCTTCAAAATCACGTGGCAGCCAAGAAAGCGCAGAGAAGGCCGCCAAGAAAGCCGCCAAGAAGCCGGTCAAGAAACCCTGCGGCTAAAAAGGCCACAAAACCCAAGGCCACCAAGCCGAAAAAGCCCAAGACCAAGAAGGCTACCACCCCCCAAGAAGACCAAGAAGCCGGCCACCAAGAAGACCAAGAAATCTCCGTCCAAGAAACCTGCTGGCAAGAAACCCGCCAAGAGACTCCGACAAAGAAGACCGTCAAGAAGGCAGCGTCCGCTAAGAAGGCACCCAAACCCAAGAAGAAGTGAAGACTTGGCCGTCGAATTTCCCCGCAAACCCCGGCCCTTTTCAGGGCCACCCACATCCTTACGAAAGAGCTATGTCTGACACCTCAAAGTTACCCGTTCTCCACATGAATACGCAAAATCCCCTGAAAGAAAAATGATACACTAGCTAAGAAGATAATGAATAAATGAACTAAAGAAGGGAAGCCAAAGCACCCCCCCCCCCACACACACACACACATGCAAAACGCACTGTCTTGAAAGGGCGAGCGAACCCACCCACAAACAGTCACATGCTATATAAACCGACAAATGTAAGTTCGCTGACGCAGGCTATGACTACGGAAGACGTTTTCTTTCTTTCTTGGCGACATTGTTTATTAGTATTGAACTTTACAACCGACGTAAAGATAGTCTTGTTACCGCGGTCAATCTTCTAATAGGCGCGTGTGTACATTTGTGAAGCCAATAGCCGTTCTATAGCGTTCAAAAAGTTCACCCCTGCTACATTTTGCTGCGTGACCGTCCAAAAGTGCCGAGCTTGCTGCAAATATCGGATCCTGCAGCGGCGCGAAAACTGACCAATCACAATGTCAGATTTCGGACCAGAAAACCAATCAGGCGGCAGGATGCCGGCCAATTGAAATCTACTGGCATCTAATTAGCGGGTTATAAATTCACTCTCCGTCGTACGTAGTCTTTCATTGTCTTGCACCTGAGCGTAGACGAAGTTCATCCGACATGGCACGTACCAAGCAGACCGCCCGTAAATCCACCGGTGGCAAGGCCCCCAGGAAGCAGCTGGCAACCAAGGCTGCCCGCAAGAGCGCCCCGGCAACTGGCGGCGTCAAGAAGCCTCACCGCTACAGGCCCGGCACCGTGGCCCTGAGAGAGATCCGCCGCTACCAGAAGTCGACGGAGCTGCTCATCCGCAAGCTGCCCTTCCAGCGCCTGGTGCGAGAGATCGCCCAAGACTTCAAGACTGACCTGCGCTTCCAGAGCTCGGCGGTCATGGCTCTACAGGAAGCCAGCGAGGCCTACCTGGTCGGTCTCTTCGAGGACACCAACCTGTGCGCCATCCACGCTAAGCGTGTCACCATCATGCCCAAGGACATTCAGCTCGCGCGCCGCATCCGAGGGGAGCGTGCATAAGAAGGATCCGAACAAAATTGACAACCCCGGCCCTTTTCAGGGCACTCACATATCCCAGAAAGATCTACATCGCTCACGTTCAAACAAATCATTCTCCTTCCCCTTCCAGTGAATCTGAAACACAGTTGCACCAGAAGTAAAAGACTGCACTCACAATACATACAAACCAATCAACCGACAGGAGAAATACCAGCTATGTATATTTTATTTGCAAAATCACGCCCGAAGGCTAATCGCATGTACAGTGTATAAGAAGTAATTTAAAAGCAAAACAGTAGAGAGCATACAAATACTGCCTAGCCAGCATAGACAAACAATACCCTCGCCCACCATACATGAAATGGATGCGCCCTTCTGGCCCTGCAGAACACGCACTCCACGTGTCCATCCTCTCCGACTACACATATAATGTACAGATATGTCAGCTAGAATGAAACGGCAAAAGACGTAAGTCAGCGATGTAGCGGTCATTCTTGTGTGATTGGGTAGCGGTCTTGCTAATGCACATCATGGTTGACGTTGCCTGTCAGTTATCATGGAAAGGGATGTACTTTATTACGACTAAATGGTACTCATGTGTAGTGAGGGGGGGGGGGATATGTATTTATACACGCATGTGCATGTGTGTGTGACGATGATACAGTTCCTTCTAGAGGATGTGGTTGGCCCTGAAAAGGGCCGGGGGTTGTGCGGGGTTTCTGTGGTCTGCAATTTACTGAGCCTTGCTGGTCTTCTTTGGCAGAAGCACGGCGTGGATGTTTGGGAGGACGCCGCCCTGGGCAATGGTGACTCCGGAGAGGAGCTTGTTCAACTCCTCGTCGTTGCGGACGGCCAGTTGAAGGTGACGGGGGATGATTCTGGTTTCTTGTTGTCGCGAGCAGCGTTTTCCAGCCAGCTCCAGGATCTCGGCCGTCAGAGGTACTCCAGCACCGCCGCCAGGTAGACCGGTGCGCCGGCACCCACGCGCTCGGCCCATAGTTTCCCTTGCGCAAGAAGCGATGAACTCGGCCGACCGGGAACTGGAGCCCCGCACGGGAAGAACGGCTCTTGGCCTTAGCGCGTGCCTTGCCTCCTTTACCACGTCCGTACATCGAGTACGCCAAGCGCCAGACGTCACGAAGATGAAGTTGTCTCCGCTCTCAAACAACAAGGCCGCCACCCTGTACGGCTTCGGTGGCTAAAGGATCAACGACGGACTCATCACCACAGAAACCCCGCCCTTTTCGGGCCACCCATCTATCCAAAAGAACTGTATTTCCTCACAAACACGGTCCCACACACTTACAACTGCCTCGAAAGATGGGCAAAAATAAAGAATTCAATGTCAACTCCAAGCCGGTCACGCGAAAGCACACAGCGGCAATAGTATAAACCAGAGACCCACTATTAGGATGTAGTCTAAGTAGTCTAGATAGGGATTGACCGAGAGGGGTGGGTGGGGAGCCGACCCGCAAACCATTGGTCTAGAGTATCAGAAGATATGAAAGCTTTGAAGGCTATATAAAATGTATGAGAACTAGTATGATGCTTGTATCTAAAACAGTATATTATATACTTGAACAGAGTATTTCTTTGCTGGTTATGTTTATTGTTGTGAAGAGGGGTGAACGTTTGGTTTCTGAGCTAAGCAATGGGCTTCTTTTGGCCGACGTTATCGCCGCAACCGATTTTCTAGGGTACTTTGGGTGGTTTGAGTCGTGGGTGTGCTAGTGAAAAGACGGCAGATATCCAAATGTAAGGGCCAATGAATGAAGAGCCACCTCCGTCAGACTAGTAAGAGGACATGTCCCTCTTGTGCACGAACCGAGCCAGTGTTATTTTTGATACCTGGAAAAGAGAAATTCACCGTGAAGTTCGAAAAGAAAACACAAAGTTGGCCGCGACGACAATAAGACACAAGCAAGCTGTCGGGTTTCGACCACGTCGCACCATTCGCTACTTCAGCCGCGCTTGACAGATGTCGGGTTCATTTGCACGTCGAACGCAGACAAGCAAGCCGACATGTCCGCCCCCCCAGCATCGTCCCCCAAGAAGGCTAGCAAGCCCAAGGCGGCGCCCAAGGCCCCCGCGGCTCACCCGCCAACTACCGTCATGATTACGGCGGTGAGAAGCACTCAAGGACCGCACCGGTTCTTCCGTGCGGCCATCAAGAAGTACATCGCTGCCAACTACAAGTTCGACGTGTGAGAGAAGAAGGGCCTTCATCAAGCGCGCCCTGAAAGCCGGGTGGAGAAGGGTACCTCCTTCAGGTTAAAGGTACTGGGGCGCGGGATCCTTCAAAATCAACGTGGCAGCCAAGAAAGAAGCCGCAGAGAAGGCCGCAAGAGAAAGCCGCAAGAAGGCCGTCAAGAAACCTGCGGCTAAAAAGGCCACAAAACCCAAGGCCCCAAAGCCGAAAAAGCCACACGACCAAGAAGGTAACCACCCCCAAGAGACAAGAAGCCGGCACCAAGAAGACCAAGAAATCTCCGTCAAGAAACTGCTGGCAAGAAACCCCCGCCCAAGAAGACTCGACAAAGAAGGACCGTAAAGAAGGCAGCGTCCGCTAGAAGGCACCCAAACCCAAGAAGAATGAAGACTTGACGTCGAATTCCCGCAAACCCGGCCCTTTTCAGGGCACCCACATCTTCGAAAGAGCTATGTCTG